>JAQGBY010004028.1:0-17638 GCA_034698785.1 Mycogona germanica | reverse complement strand
CTACTGCAACTTACGCATACAAATATGGGTAAGTGTTATGTTTTTTTAGTAACATAATGACGTGACTATGGCTTACGACAGAATACACTAAGGTCAAGAATTTCTTTTGCTATTAAAATTATTTGAACCAATATCTTTTAGCAGTCTCACATTTGCCCTATCATGTTGTAGTAATTGAATGAAGACTTTTTTGACAAAATACCACAAGACTACGAGTGTTAAAATAATTTAACATGGTTTAATTATCAATAAATACCGCAAAAACAGTTTTGGATAAAATAAACATTCGACTTCCTACAATAAAAATATCAATCTTTCAAACTCTTGCAAAAAATATGTACCTCCCATGGTCTGCTTTCTTAAATGAAATTCATAAAGGAAAAAAAAGTTTATGCACATGTCAACGTGGCACTTCCGTTGTACAAGCACTTCGTTGTCCTCTTTCCAACCTGGTCGCTCTTTGATCAACCAAAATGATCATGTATGCAATATTGGCAAGCGCCAAGAATTGCATTTTGCTCACCTGGCAGCACTAAATCAACTCAGCAGTGGGTCGATTTGTTTTGATTGATGAGGGCGCGCCAGTAAATGTTTCGCGCTGATAATCTTGTCCCGAGTCATGCATCACTCGATCATATGCACAGTTTCTCCAACAGCCTTGCAAATGATTAAGAGGCCACACTGGATGCTATTATACAAATTAGCGTACGTTTGACGCCATACAAAAAATCCCGACATCACTTGAAAGCACGCAGCTTCTTGCTACTAACTTATTAGTATTCGCATCGGCCATATACATGTTGTTGCAATTATGCTGTATTTAGGAGAAACCCGTTCTACAAACCGGACAAAAGTACGGTCATGCCATTCATGTTTGCGGGACGCAGCGGCAAATCAGTCGGTTGAGCGACCGACTTTGGTGGTGCTACGGTCCCGGGTTCGATTCTCGACGCGGACTTGTGCTGGTGAAAATATGCCCCTTACCCAAGTTCTCGAGGGGTGTAGTGCTATTCAGTATAGAGAATATAAGAAAAATAATATATGTTTAAGGTCAGCAATGAACCCAAACACAATATTTTTGAAAAATTTAGACAACCATTTCTTATAGACTTGGATAGCAATATTCGTTAAAATTATATAGCAGTTGTTTTATATTTGAAGGTTAAGCTATAATAATTGTACGCAATAAAAAATATATTTTGCTAAATGTAGGTTATTAGCAATTTTTTTAATGTGTTTTCTAATGCATTGGGCGTGTTCTGTTGACTTCAATTTGTTTCAGAAAAAAATTGATGATGCACCCCCCTTGACAGATTGTTTCTACCCCATTAATTAGAATGGGGCAACTACGGTTCTCAATCTCAAACTTACAAAAACCAAGTCGCCATATCATTCATCCCTCTTCAACCCCTGGCTATACTAAAGCACTTTTTTGGCCTTGCTTTGTCGTCGCTTTGTGGCCAATACCATAATTCATTTGAGTATCAGAGTTATAGTTATAAATGCTTTATACAATTTTTTTTGGTGAATAATTAAAAATGACGGTGCTACTTTTAATTTTGCACGACTCGTCGTAGCTCAGTCGGTATTGCGACTGATTGTGGCTCGGCGTTCCCGGGTTCGATTCCCGGCACTGGATCTCAAAAGATTCGATCCTGGGGTACTGTAAGCACCATGAGGGGTACAGAATGCCTGTACTGCGGTTGACTACAGTTGATTAAAAAAAATTAATTCACATGCTAGCTCTAACGGATTTTCAGCAAACTTTACCATTTAAGACGTCCCATGAAACCACAACAATTTATTTGCAAGAATTATTTTCTCTAGAAATTCATTTTTAAAAATGGCTCTCCAAGTTTGTTCGTTTTGAATGGGGTTGTTTTCTGCTTTTTCCCTTAAAAAACGACATTTTTGTTTTTATCGGATACGAAAGTGCGAGGTATACTCTCCGGCACATTCGAAAAGTAGTTCTACGTTAGACCTGCCTCCATAAATAATGACAGCCTGGTTTTGGGGTGCCCGGCGCCCAGGCCTACTATTACCTTTCAGGTCGTTGGTCTGCACGTCTTTTGACTCTACGAGACAGGTAAACATGTATTCCAATGCGACTACATCTACGCCATCTATCGATAGCGGGCTTCAACAACAATGATGATTTGTCAATGACTTTCGCAACAGGAAATCCTCCTCACCACGATTCTTACGGCTCGGACACCGCGTACTCAAAACTTGAAATATAAACATCCAGTTGAGAATGGTTAAGGGAACGGGGTCTGAATGGTATTGGGTTCGAGCACTGCATGGGCAATTTTTTCTAAGGACACTTGAACGACTGACTGGTCACTTAAATATTTTGGTCACGATATTGATTAAAGAGTTTCACTATAGTATTGTGAACTTTTTAGTTCCTCTTGGCGATCAACGGGACAAAAACACATTTTGATGACCGAAATATTTGATAAAAAGTATTATGAAACATTATTATGTGTTAACATTTTCCTGTATTTTCTAATTTATTACGAGAGTTTATTACAGAGATTTTTTTCTACAGCAGATTATCACAACTCGGCACTTGTAAGCCTCGTTTCGAACGTTTGATGCAATTTATTGTTTGTGCCTGCAAGAAATATGGACTGTATTTTGATCCACCACTCGTGTGTTATGTCACAAATTGAAATCAATCGGCTCATTTAATTGAAATAAAGGAGTTTAGAGAAATAAATTTAACATTTATTCACATAAAAATCATTTGAATCTGCCGAAAGTCTTCATTGGGAATACATAAGATGGCTGCCCAGAACAATCGAATTATTATACAATAATTTGTATCCATTGAGAAGAAAATTGAGCCAAGCAAAACCAGTTCCGAATAGTTAAACTGTATTTCATAAAAATTTGGTAAAGGTGATGTATTCAGTTTTCCGATTGCATAAGCATCGCACAGCTTTTAGAAAAGGCCAATGGGAGGGAGGATGCGTGCCCTGTAGAAAAGGCGGTTGAGGATTCCAACTGCTGTGTCTTACACGCGCTCAGGTTCAAAACAGGCGATCGTCCATCACAATGGCACGCGTTTGACACAGGCTTACAGTGCGGTTACCATAGTAACGCGAAAGATGCAACCGGAGCACGCAACGACCAACGTGTCGTTATAGAAGAGTCGCATTGTTGACAAGACCTGTTGCATGAATTGCGGTGAGATTAGGGGTAGTCCCCTGCTCGGGAAGACAGTTGATTGCCGCCGCCACCACGGATGGGGAAGTTATATTCGAGGCACACGCTTTGTGTTGACCAGATGGGAAACGTAACCCAAGGATCTATAGCTTTCGGCAAAACGCATACAAAATGAATGGGAATATAAAAAAACAGGTCTCCATATACTGGTAAGCTCGTGAGTATAAAATGACCAATTTGAAAGCTCCTCGTCGATATTTGGCGGTAAGTGGTCAAAATAGCACATTAATCGACCCATTGATTTTGTATACAAGACCTGCATCTGAATGGTTTACGAATTTAACACAATTTTCTAACAATTTCGTTAGATTATATTTTTCTCAATTTTAGTTTTACTCAGGTTTGTGCACATTTTGTAAAAGCGAACTCGTGTATTTAGAGAAAAATTATAACATTCGAAACGTTCAAAATGTCCCCTTCAAATTATAGGGGTGCGATATATGCGTGTTTAATTTCCGAAAATGAAAGCCATTGGCAATATTTTGCTACGACGATTGGGTGATATTGAAAAACTACGTTTAGTAGTAAATTCAAAAAGTCTGGAGATTGAAGGACACAACCTAAAGTCGGTGACAACTTAATTTTATAGAAACTTCACTTATTATACGTTTACAATGATGATTCGTAATCCATGTATACAATTATGATTACAACATGATTATTCATGGATTACCGAATCATCATTGTAAACATGTAATAAGTGAAGTTTCTATTAAATTAAGTTTTTATAAAGATACTTGTCGCCGACTTCTTCAATCTCGAGACTTTTTGAATTTATAACTACATCGTCGTCTTCCCACATCTATTGGATTACGTTTAGTATAGGATTAAATAAGATATAAATTTAGTACATTTGTTCGACAATGATCCGCATTATTTTGAAATCCCAGAAGAAAATGGACCAGACTCAGATCAGACTCAGACATAGTGTTCGAATTCAGCTAAAAATGGCGGATTTCTTTGTGTACAAATGCGGACACAGGGTCTATGGAGGTAATAATTATTGTTAATTGTGCACCTCAACTTCTGTCCATCACTGATATATAATTATTTGGGCAATTAAATGAGACGGTACATATTAATATGAAATTTAAATGGAGCTGCTCTCACATTTTGAATTAGATGCACGAATATAGACGTGCCGTGCCGCACTCCTAGGGTGGTCCGGTCGACACTCGGTCGCCGTCCTAGGTACAAGCTTTTCATTTTTTTTTGGATGTTCCCGCACTAATAATCTTATCTGCGCTAAAATATAGTTTCGGGATATACGAATAAATTATTTATACACTGCCAGGTACATGATGTACTGCAGCTAAAGACAAGATGGTAGTTGTCCTACGTCGATTCGGGCTCGTGTCTAACAACAAGCATTTTCAAATGCTTGTTAGGCAACAAAAAATCAATTTGTTTTACAAATTGTGATCTTACGAAATTAAAACATAGGAGAAAACGTGGAATTACGAAATGAAGATGTGCTATAATATATTTTATTCAGTAATGATAATTCATATTAAACAATAAGTACATGCATTTATTATATATTAAATATATAGATTAAAAATAATTTATTGTTTCATCCCAAGAAAATGCGCAATTAGTTTCACCAGAATTTTTTTGTTGCTGAACTGAACGTCTTATTAAGGGCACCAAAAACTCCACTGAGGTCACCTAGCGGTAACAAGCCAGCATTACTCTGTTTAACCATAAGCCAACGGTACACGCCCAGTTCAGAAATTTGTATCCACTTGGTTACCAGTTTGAGCTGTTCTACCTACTAGTTAATTAAAAGATTAATTACGCCGCCCTGCCGCCGTAATTATTGAAACTACTATGCCTCACAAAATTTTAAATTACGTTCTTTCTTGTGACTCGCAGCAATAGATACCCGCATGTAGAGGAAGGGCTGATTTCTACGTGTACACTGAAGTTGATAATTGTTTATTTTTAAGCTAATTAAATTATGACATGGTATAATGCTTTTAGATAAGCCGATAAGGAAATTGAAAAGGAGTTGTACGTGGGAAAAAGTCTTTAATAATTTTCTCAACGTTACAAAAATTGAAGTGAAGGTTTAATTATCTTCAAAATCCGTGGTGAGCAGCATCGTATAATCTTTACACTTCTTTCAGAAGTTGGATTGAAAATGTTCCTCTTTCGGATTATTCTCAATTTATAAAATGTATTAGGATGCTGTTGAAGCACCTTCGTGTTATATCAAGGGAGCTTGCAGAAACCTCATACGGTGCCACATTTATTGTTTTACTTTTATAAAATGAGATTTTCATTGTCATGTGCACCGTATTGATTTAAAATAAATTAAAAAAACTCGTACGTCCGTAATCACTTGATATATGTGTGTTATATGGGCATTTAACAGAAAGAATGCGCCTACGGAGGATATTAGTATAAATCATTCGTCATTAAATTAATAATGGGCAATATGATGCATGAAAATTCCAAAATGCGCGTCAAAGAAAGGTCTGATAATGCGGAAAAAGTGACTTGTCTTTGTCAAAACTGTGTTCATAACTGTCAGAAATTGTCCAGTGCTGTGTAATGGGCAGGGCCAGCTTCATTTTTAAAAGCATCCGAAACCCCGTTTAAATAGCAAATATTCGCAATTTTACCCCGAAGCACAAACGTTAATGTTGCTGAACGCTTCATCGCCAAGTTGGTAATTGGTTGTTCTTCGGATGAATCTCCCGATGAAAAAAGTCATCTTTTTCACGAAGTATTTTAGCCTTTCAGGAAGCAGGTGCACTTGCATTTATTAAGTATTATTATTAATATTGGGATGAGCGTAATTGTTTACACTCCTTTTACTGCTCCAAATGACCGAAGGAGATGCAGTTAATTCCCTAAGAAATCCACGCTATTTTGTAAGTATCTATTTGGAGGCATCGCCGTTAGTTGTACCGGGTTTTTATGATCGAGTCAGCTCTCGCTTAAAATATTCCCATTTAAGAAGTTTATCTTCAGGAAAAAATAAGAAATTGTAGATTTGCGAAACACCAAGACAGACTAACACTTTCGTCACTACCCAAGAAATTCCGTTTCTTATATCAAATTCTGGCCTTTAATAGCGCTTTCGGAAGAAACAGACACGCTTCCTCATCTGTGAATTCGAAATGGTGTGCTATTGCGCACGTCCAAAAAAATCTAATCAAGAAACCGAGAAAAGGACTAGAAAGGGGATAAAGGTGAGGTCAATCTCAAAAGCAGGGGAAAAGTTATTCCTCTGACGCACTGGTCAAGCAAGTCGGAGAGAACTAATAGACCGCACTGCTCGATGCCATGTGTTTCGCAAAAATCAAATCTTAAACAAAGTCAATGGTACAATTTTATAATTTATTTAAGGTTACATAAATTTTTGTAAAAAGATATCCGCTATTTCTGAATAATAAATATACTATCATATTGTGAACAATTGTGCCTCGATCAAAGTCGCGTTATTACATAAAAATCCGGTTTCCTGTCATTACAAAATTGAGACATGTTAGATGCGGCGTTTTTCTGGTTTATGATACCTTGAAATGATTTGCACTGAGGCGAAGCACTAGTGAAGAGGATTTGAAAACATGAAAGGATGCTAAAGGCTTTTTGGGGAACTAATTAACCAGAAAAAATTATTTTTTGCCCACTGCCGTGTGGGTAGGATTTTTTTTTAAATGGCCGGCGTTCGGGCTACCGGTGGGCGAAAATGATTCACTACAGACATTTGCATTTAAACCGCTTTATTTCTCTGGTCAGATAGCTTGAAACCTTCAACCAGCGGGCCACTAGTCCATTGTGCATCATCATAGTTCAATGATTGAACGTGAAACCGGCGCCACCCATGGCTATTTCGCTTCGGACTTCTGCTAAGAGCATATTCAGTAAACGTTTTTGACAACGAAGCTAATAAAACTAAAGAAGGGTTACACCCACAGTAAGTAAGGTTTTGCTACTATTTATAGGGGCCTACGTTTAACAAAAGCTTCAACCAAATAGTATATAAATTGAAGCTCCGTCATGTTCGAGTATATTATACTGGTAATATAATCGTTTAGGTGGTAATAAAAACAACGTCACTAATAATTACAATATCTAAAAGTTACGTTCCAATGTACTTCCATGGCTTAACATAGTGACAAATTGAGCTATTTTTTGTACAAGAATTTAATTAAATAGTGCAAATGGATTTTTTTATACACAGTCAAGATGTTGAGCACTCATAAAGGATATAATTAAGGGTTCAAATTACTGTTTAATTATTTAATGATGAATGTGTCTAGACTAAATTTAGCGTAAACGTGTTGAGACGGCGGCATTGGTTTCACTGTAACGTTAAATGGTGCATGTGAAGCTGATGAAAGTCGTTGACATTCTTTTTCAATGTTTGATAGGAGGTTTTGCAGTTTTTCTGCCTCTTAAAATAAATATAATAATGTAATAATCGATGACGCCCTGTTCGTATAAAGAATCACGCTAACATGAAATGCGAGAATTATTTTGCGGTGCGCCGAACTACGTACATACGTTCCATATGTATTGATCACTTATCCTGAATTTATATAAATGCATATTGTGTTTTAGTAATCTTATGTAATAAGAAACAGTTTTCAGTCACGTGCAAAAGTGTTTGCAACGAAAGCATTTCGCGAAAATCAATAAACGACCGTTACAAGCAAGGGGTGTTTAGACATTGAAACAAAATCAGCGAGCACAATACAGCACGTAAATGACAAATTAAATACTGATCCCATCTTAACTGTGCTCAAAGTGTGTAAAAAGGGCCTAAATTTGAGCACTAGGGCAACATTCCGCGAATTAAGATACTGCAGTTACAAGCAGCTATTTTCAATTTTTTCTACGGAAACCACTAACACAAAAGAAAACAACAAATTGTTGATTTTATATCGTATCTTTTTACTTGTTGCTACATTGTTACTTTATCCCACCATAGAATATCATCCAAACAAGGTAATGTTTGTAGCAAATATAATATTTGGACATAAAGTCGTAGAACGGAAAATATTATAACGAAATGTTAATGCCATTTTGGTGGTGGTGCCTCTTACAGCTGATAGGAATAACTCGTGTTAAGTGTTTGATAGTCATGACAAAATTGTGGTCTATAAGCAGGCATGCATGCAAGCTTTAATACTTTTCGACATTAAACGTTTTCTTTTGTGTAGTAGGCATTATCACATTGCTTGCAATTATCCCAGTAATTATTTATATATCTTAAAGAAAAAAACTTTATCGTGCTTCCCGATCAAAACATTTGTCAGCAACATTGAAATTGGAAAATTGCAGAGTTGCGATTATACAGTGTTGATGGAATTTGTGAACAGCTACAACGGAAATTGCTCCAATTACATTTAATGAAGTGGCAAACGATTGGATGCCCAAAGAGCCTCAGGGGCGATCAATAAAGATTGAGTGATAGCTAGAGGCAACCGGATTTTTAGGCCTTCAACAAGACACCAACAACCAAAGACAGCATATGACATGGCCGGTGCACAGTATTTCTATTGATAGCTTGCACTGCATCGACATTGGCGTTGTGGCTTTGGTGTTCAGGTGCGAATTATTATATACATTAAATGAAACAATGTAACGAGTAGGGAAGTAAAAACGCACCAAAAACCCGGCCCTCCCCCTTATTGTTTGTCCGCAGGCAACAACATTTATTTTTATATAAAATGAGTCACGTTATTTCAGCGAGAGCGCCCAATTTATTGATTCATGAAATACAGAGCACTATAATGGCCAAACATTAGGGGAGATAGGATGATAAGAGAGGTGAAGCGTCGATCAGTGATCGCATCGTCATTGAATTAGAAAAGCGCTTTTGTCATCGAGAGCCAAAAAGTGTTAAGTGCATTCCAAAATGTGGCACGAGAGTGTGTGCGTGACGTGCCCCTGGCAAGGGTTGCTAATTCTGACGAGCTACATTTGGCACTGTTGAGGGACGCACGCTTCGCCAGTGGCGTTTGTGTCCTAAGATCCCAACAAGAGCCACCTGGAGATTTTATGTAGAGTCCCGCATTAAGCCGCAGGCGACTGGTTATCGGACGCAAAGACCGACCATACGCTTAAAATGTTAGTGTCCTGAATTGTTGTGTAATTGCATTAAGTGAAACCCTTCGCAAACGGAGTAATTCTAAAAAGATAAAAAATCAAATTTAAACTGATCATGCTTGTCAAGCCAACGAGTAAGATAGTTCAATCTTCCACGTCATCACAAATCATCCACGGACAGTTGCTGTCCCGAATTCACCATTTCCGATTAATTCATCGCAATAAATAAAATCACATAAGCAATAAGACGTGCTAACAAATCTTTCTCATTAACATTTATTGTGCTTGACTATGCTGAGACAATACTAGATTGCAATGAGATTAAAGAATCATTTTAGTAAAATGAAATGTTTTTCATTTAGTTCAGCACAACAATGTTTGGTTTATTTAGTTTGCAATGAGCCAATCAATAGCCTACAATAAATCACAAATCAATTTTTTTAAAAACCACACACCACTGTGTTTCAGAGTAACCATTTGTCTCAAAAGTGTCGATTGCAATCGAAATAATGATACGTTGGCATTTTGTCTAATTACCCTATTTCTTTATTAACATAATTTATTAACATAATTTACTAACATCACAATGTCGAGTGCGCTGGATAATGTGTGTAGCGTTCCACAGCATGCACCTTGACGTATGCAAATTGTGAGCTAATTTATTTTAAATGTAGACGAACACTAATAAATAAAATCGCAATGCAGGAAAGAAACACTTTTTCATCCTGTTAATGTTCTTTATTTCTCGGCAGCAATGCACGTGCGTTTAACATATCGAACTCGACGGACTATTTTTTCTTTGCCACTTAAAAATTGTTTAAGAGTTTATATAAGAAACCGTTACTATAAAAGTTCTGATTTCCATTGGAAGAAGGGTGACGTGGAGGGGGTCGGCAAATGCTACATTGTAATAAAGACAAAAAAGAAATTTAAAATACGAACTTTTCAGTTTCAGGAACTTTATCTATTAAAAGCAAGAGGCTACATATCATTTTTTTTAAAACAGTTTCAACTAACCTTTTGCGTTTGCATTGGCTGGTCGTTCGTGTTTATACAAATCTGCGGTTTTCCATGTGAATCTATTTTTATCTGGCAACCAAATGTTCGCACCCAAAGTTGTCTCTGCAGCCTTGATTATCTCGAAATTGGCAAATAAATTCTAAATGCAAAAATATCCATCCATACATTTTTAAAACACAAGATTTAAACAAGAAATCGCAAAATCTATAATTAATCATTTATCGCGATAAATGTTCTGTAATGGCAACCACGTGTACGTAATTGCCAGCGTCGACAGCCCGACCCACGCATTATTGATATTCAACCAAACAATGTGATGATTCGGATTGTGAAGACAGATCAGTCATATAACCAAGTGCATTTAGATATTTGCAATATTTTGTAAGTGTGAATAATCAAACACCTTACACCAATGGTGGGTCATTAAAAATCTTACCCTAAGGTTTACGGTGGTTGGTTTGGAGTAACTGGTGGGATCATCAATCGCCTCATAAAAATGCTCCAATCGCAGCAGAACGGTTCCGTTAATCCATGGCTCCAGAGTCAGAAGTTTAACATTATCAGGCAAAGCGGAAGATAGCCCAGAATACTATGAAACAAAATTTTAACAATTAGGGAATGATATGACAAGTGACGTTTGTTATTCAACTCGTAAATTGGTGCTGATAAATGTGTTTTCAAATGCTTGGGACGATTGGTGCTAGAAAATAATTACGGGCTTTTTATAAAGATGATATTGAAATAGCCGATTGAAATTAAAAACGATAATAACATGAAGAAATAATTAGGTGACACCTCGTTCATTGCGTCATATTTAATTATTCAAATTTAAGTGGATACTTCTAGAAATTCGAATTTTAACCGTACCCTCGTTCGAAAGTGTTGCCGGTATTTATCTGCACTGCTCGTGAGTGGCGCAAACGACGGAAATTGAGGGTGAGTTGATCGCAGCGCCGCTTCACGGTGGAGTTTGGCAGCTTCGACAATGCTACTGACAAAGACGTGGTGCTTGCCTCGTGCACGTAAACCTTTGCGATCAACTCCAGGCTCGCTCAGAGGTTCGACTAGACCAGCATTGTCATCGCTAAGGAGACGACGATGTACCTACAAAATTGTGGTTTTCACAACAAGAAAACTTGAATTCTTAGACACATGTATCATCCTAAATGAAATCGAGTGCATACCCACAGACCTCAGGCTAAAAGAAAGAGCACGCGAGATACAATGAACTTGGCCTTGCTTGGGCAGTTAAAAACTACACATTGTTTTGTTGAAAGGTAAAATTATTTTGCTATTGCTGTGAGTATGCATACGGTACTAAATGAATCGGTGAAACTCATAACTCATATGGCTCTTGCAAGTCATTACGTGCTAAACAATTGTAACCGTAACTTCCAGTTTAAGGTAGCGACCCCTGGTGGCTTGTCACATAATAATCACATTTTTTTGTTTATCAGGCACAAAAAATATCCGTTTCCACATCGGCGCGCAGGTGGTTGAATGGGTAAAGTAAAGGGCTGGGGTCTGATTGGTGTTGGGTTCAAGAGCTGCATGGGCAGTTCATTTTTTCTAAGAAAACTTGAACGAATGACCACTAAAATAGCTTGGTCACGACATTGATTAAAGAATTCACGATAGCTTTGTGAAGTTATTAGTTTTTCTTGGCGATCAACAGGACAAAACATATTTTGACGACCGAAATATTTGATAAAAATATAAAACATTATTTCCGTTAAAAAAATGTTAATCCTGTATTTTCTAATTTATTTCGAGAGTTTATTATAGAACTACCCGCAGAATATCACAATTTGGCACTACTGTCATCATTGGCACATTCGGATTCGGTCACATTGAATACTTGAGCGCTCTCTGATGGCAATCGGTGTTACTTTTGTTTTAATGTCAGCGCCGATGGGGATCGTCATTTTGAAAACACATGCGCAACTAGCGATTGAGCGCAACATCCGCCATAGCAGGTTCTGGGCTTCATAGTACGGCTTTGGTGAAACCCACAGTCGATTTTATAATTTTTTTAGTTTTGGCAAAAATGCTACGTAAGACAAAGCTTTTCTATAGCGTCAAAAGCGGGGCAGCAAAATTTGGACTGGTGAATCATATGATGAATCATCTCGTAACACCTTTTGTTTCTCAATTCGAAAATTCCCGAGTTACAACACTATAAGATTCACCGCTTCAAATATTTGCAGTTATCCTACCATAAGTTCGATCTCACCATCTCCAAGACTGGAACCTCCTTCAGAACGGTCTGTCATAATGGTGAGCTGCAAATCTCGTGTTCTATCCTGCAAATAAGATTACTCAAATCAAGAAAAAAACTTAAATTGATGGCATACGTAGAAACATTGCCAAACAGAACATTCAAAGGTCAAATATCAACTAAATGACTTGATTTTCAAAGCATTTTGCATGCTTTTTAATGAATCGGTCACCTGAATGTAGATTCGACTGTTCACTGGGTAATAGTTTCCACCAACTTGATCTTGGATACTCGAATTCCAGGATGGACGAAAATTTCGTCTGCAAAAGAGCCAAACATGTGTTTGAATATTATCGGTGGCTCGGTCTTGCAATTAATTGGAAGTTGCAATCATTTGCAATATGAATTTGTAATGTTAATACCATATTAAACAAATGTTTTTACCGTAAACATTTTATTTATTATTCATATTTATTTGGGTAAAGACTAAAGACTTGGGTTTAGTTTGATCATTTTGTCGCGTGTTTTGCAAATTCTTCGTTTCTTGTGTTATTATATCGAGTCTCGCCAACTCGGACGTCGACTCTACCTCACCAGTCGTGTCCTGGGTTTTCTCCTTTTTATTTTTTTATTATTGACAAATTTTGAGAAGGAGTTTCCGAACACACAAAGCCTTGAACATGCATAAGTCCCATTTGAAAATGTTTTTATTTTATTTTACCATTTTTACCATTTATAGTGCCATTTTTAGAGAAGTTGCCACTTTTACAAATGAGCATTCTTCAAATTAAATGTACGGGGCAGTTGAAGCTTTCTTACTTTCTTTGGATCATTTGCCTGCCGTTGGCATCAGTGTAGAATAATCCGTCACTGGCGAAATCGGTTGTAAAACGAGAAATCACCTCCTTTCCAATATAATCACTGATTTTGAAAAAAGAATAATTGCAAACACGTTATTTCACTTGGCATTGTCAATTAAAGAATCATGCTGTGGGAGTTATAATGTAACACGCTTACTCTACAGGGATCGGTCCGACGAGCCATTCAAATTCTACGCCAGGCTCTCCAGGATATACACGAATTACTTGGCTCACATAGTCGTTGAAAGTCTGATGAATTTCTTGAACAACATCTCCCTGAACACACCAATTTCGATCACAATGAAAAATACCTAAAGACAACCACTAACGTGAGCAAATAAATGCTCCAAAAAATATAATATTTCAGACGATAAAATAATATGACCGCTTGCATATTTTCCAAGAGAGCATTTTGGCATTTAATTTTTAGAACATTATACGAAGCAGAATTGATTGCGGGAGGTTTAATCTTACAATGACAAGAGAGGCTTGGACAGCGTCACCCATACGAGTGGCCTCGGGGTTGTCCGGCTTGAAGACATATGCACCGTCGGAAGATCCTCGGTATTGGAGGAAGTTCTGCGTGACGTTGTATGTTGTTTTGGTTACAAGATCTGTGATTGTTTTTAGTAGACCGCTACTTCTATCAATCGTAACCGACACCAGCTAAAAAATGATTAAATTTTTACATGGATAAGTAAATGGTGTACAGTCAGTTTCTCTTTACGAGCATGTTACGAATACAGATATAATAATCACTTAAACTGTGATCTCTATAATAATGAAAATAAGATTACCTCGTTTTGGATTGTGAGGTCGATCAAATTGAAATTAGGATTTTTGCTTTTCTTGCATTTGTTTTTTGTTCTATCTAGATTTAAATTTGAAAAACGTGAAATTTCAATATCATTTAATAAATGTGCCTACCGTTCAAACGATATGAATATTATGAACTTAATTTGTTTAACTTGAAAATACGTGATAGAAATAATTGTGAATTGTGAATGTGTACCGGTTGCTTTCTCGACAAAATACGTTGTGAAGCCACAGGCGGGGAGGTTAACTTGAATTACAAGATCATCAACTGCCTTTCCTAATTTATCCGGATGATTTAAGATTTCACTTGGAAGAGGCGTCAGCTATATATGCAAAAAAGAATACATTGACTCATTTTCATCAGAATTAGTCAGTAAAATATTGCCCTCCCTCTCCTTGCTAACCCTCTGAGCATTTCAGTTTATGTCAAATGTTTCTTTTTTTGCAACGGCTGTATGAGATCGGGTACCTCATATACGCAAATGTTTCGCACATCATACCACAATTAAGAAGTGGTCTCTTACAATAAAATATAAAATCGAATAATAATTGAAATATTTTACGTTACTTGGCACTTTGCTGCATTTCCTTTATCATCGGTGACACTGTAGTCCAAGTCTAACTTGGCCGGAAATCTAATGTGGCTAACCTGGGGCTGACCAAGAGCGTTGTAGACGATCACCGAGAACTGGATATGAAACGGTGATAGCATATGTCTGTTTTATTTTAATACTGCGTGCTTTTGCGATATTATTTGAATCCTTTTTAAGTTACGCGAACCAGGCTTTATTTTGCTGCCATGCATACTTCCTTCAGTTCATTCAGTTCTACGAAATTGTATTGAAATTTCATTTTGTCCACATTTATACTTACTGAATCTTCATTCTCGGTTATGTCACAACTGCTGATATTTAAAAGATGACAAAACTGCTGATTAGGAATACCTGGCATGTCGTTTCCAATCAGTACTCTGTAGGCGGTGTTAATAGCATCCTGGAATAAACAAGCTGCCTTTTAAATACAAAGGTGTAACTTACAGGAGTTGCAGCGTTTGTTAGTTTATCTTTTGATTAAAATATAACAATGACTTCTGACTTTTTAAAAAATCTGATTTTAAAAGTGTTCCAATGCCCAAATTTATTTCCATGGTAAAATACCAGACAATTTGTTTTTACAAGCAACTCATGTCTTTTTACGAGCGTATTATTTTGCATGCTCATAAGTGAATAACAATATTCATGTACCTGCGTCAATGCAACACCATTGTATAATCTGTAAATATAATCATCGTTCACGGCCTGCCTTGACGTTCCACTGGAACATAAAGTAGATAATTTTCAGAAACATTTACATAAAATTTGAGATACAAAAAGAGTAGGAATTATATTAATAGATACTCTGAAAAATAATTATGCTCTTGTTATGCTACCAGAAATACGAGGGATGTTCAATTACTTTTTTAAAGGAAAGAACAGTTTCATAGATTTTAGTGAAATTCTGTAAAACGATTCTCTTGATATTACCGAAAATCTTTTCTTGTCACATTCTAAGATTCGATTCAATAATTGTACTTGCTAAAAATTCTAATGCGAAGACGGACGCCATAGAGGTTATATGATGAAGCAGCGTTCAGCTGTCCGTTTTTCTAAATTTTAGTTCTGTATTTCGAGAACAGAAATTTTTTCGATGTCTTTTTGAAATTTTTGCTCATTTTTAATGAACGGGTTTGAATATGACTTACGCGATGGCGTCATGGTGTTGGACATCTCCTTGATATCTTCCTACGATAAATAAGTAGTAATGCCACATTAGCAGGCGATAACATGATCACATGATTTTCTATGTATAATAAAATTGCAAAATGAAATGTTCCAACAATTTTGAAAGAACATACTTAACCAATCAATTTTGGCATTATTTTCGACAGCCTTATTGGAGAAAACACTAAGCTGCTTTCCAATCTGAAATCAAGCAATAGTGCATGGTATCAACAAAAATATATGAAGATCATTAGAACGGTATGTCATGCTCGTTATCATGTTTGTCCTAACGTCACCATTAATTACACTACAAAGTAGTATTGGCGCTGTGGTGACTGTACCAGAGGTGGGAAGCGCACTAATGTTATATCAGCTAAACTTACTCTTGTGGGAAACAAATAAATTCCTATTCAATGAAAGCGCAATTTCACCGCAATCAAAGGCACTGGAAAATGTTACCTGCAATATGTTATTAGTGAACTTCGTGTATGCCTTGAATGTTGGGCGACTGGTGAAGTAACCTGTCCAGTAATGATCTGGTTCTTGGGCATATGGAAAGAAATCATCGGTCTTGACACTCAATGTCAAATTTGCGTCGTGAAGTGATTTTAAGTAGCAAGATGGCGTTGAATAGAATATGTTAATCTTGCTTCCTTCTGATTGCTGATAAACAAACAAATATTTGTTAGTTAGAAGGAAACGATATCTAGCACATGTATCGACCCTGGAGGCGATAGAAATAACAATGTTTTTTTGAATTTGTAAATTGTCTAAAAAAAAAGATTCCTTTGAATTTAAAAAAAAAATCTTTCAAACCCAGTAATATATCATAGTATTGCTTTTGTCATTTGTTACTATGCAGTAAGCTGTGTAGAAAAATAAAGATATCATTGAACGACTCACTCGTGCATTAACGTATTTAATGAGTTTGTCCAAATTCACGAACCACTTGGCAGCATCCTGGTAAATTAATAAATATGACGTCAAACAAAAATATATTAACACATACACTTAATTCAGTATATAATTAATATTCAAGCTTTTTAAGTGTGCCAACTTATTGCTATAAAAGATATCCCCACTTAAACCCAGGTAAAATATGCTCACCTGATAATGAAAGTCATCTCCCATGGTCATGATGAGGTTATTGGTGGCATAATTGGCGGCCTTTGGTTTGTTTTATATTGAACGCATAAAAAATGTTTTTCAGATATCTACTCTAGACTGGGAAATGAATGAGGCATTTTGTATCAAATGACATTTGAAATTGTTTTTTGTTATAAATTTTAACTGTATGTGCCACATTATTTTCAAAAATGACTGTCGTATAAACTCTAAATAGAAACTCTAAATTGAACTAACGACCGTGTATTTTTGTAAAAATAATATAATATCTATCTATCAAGTAAATTTTAAAATGGCGATTTCTCTAATGATTTGATAACCACAGAGTTGATTAATTATAATGATGTATCCTAATTTGGTCAAAATGCAGAGAAAAAAAAATGGATTAAACCTTAGAATTAGTTACAAAAAGAATGCTGGATGGGTGCATGAGATTTAATTACTACAGGCGAATGGATATTTAAAAAGAGAAATAAACCATTTCCAATAAAAATCGGAATATAGTAGATTTGATGTCCGATAGTAAGACACTTTTAATCCGT
>JAQGBY010004027.1:0-17639 GCA_034698785.1 Mycogona germanica | reverse complement strand
TGCGATTTCATTGAGCCGTTCTGAAATTTTGCTCTGCACAC
Source organism: Mycogona germanica (assembly GCA_034698785.1). Classification (NCBI taxonomy): domain Eukaryota; kingdom Metazoa; phylum Arthropoda; class Diplopoda; order Chordeumatida; family Chordeumatidae; genus Mycogona; species Mycogona germanica. The sequence goes on along the minus strand of JAQGBY010004027.1, from coordinate 17,598 downwards.
CAAAATCCAATTCTTTGTTTTATAATATAGGATTTTTGACCAATTGAACCATTCCTGAAAAATAATAAGATTTGTGAACAATATTAATATTACAACAATTGGTGAAGATCGTGAACCTGGAAATCGTGTGTATGGAAAAGATATTTTTTGTAAATGCAATAGGGAAATTCTTGTTTTTATTTTATGTACAAATTTATCTCTTAGATTTTCATTCGGACGGGTATTACAAGCTTAGTGGTCAGCTGGTCTGAAGAGGACAAACATTACTTTTTTTTTCTTTCGTCCTACTCCCTTGACTGCGAAACATGTGGCTCTCGCCAGCCCAATTCCTAATAAATATGCGAACACGACGTAAAAATATTTTTATGCGTTTTCGAATGACTGAGATTTCGACGGCATCACCTTGACTTCACGTCTCCTGCCCCCCTTCGTCACCTGGAAGCGAGCGTGAACGATATCCTCCGGTGACACTCCGTATATTGCCTTCTTTGCCTAGTAAAAATGTGAGTGAGCGAGCCTATGAGTTGCTGTTCTATGTGTCGCTGTTCTATGTGTCAGATAGATTCATAATGTTCAAGTTCAATTCTTTTAAATAAATAAATAAAACAAAATTTCTGTTCGCGACGCCTGCGTTTTTTGGGTACACTTACTTCCCCGTTTAACATTTCAAAAGATTAGGCGAAGATCTCATGAAGATATATCTGTATGCTAAAGACCGTATACGTACGAACATAATAGCAGGTGGACCGTAAAATTTCGGATTTTGTTTCATTTCAAATCTCGAGTGAAGCAATAAAAATACCTCAATTGGCAATTTTAGTTTTTCATTTCGGATCTATTAGCGTCCTGTTAGTTTTACATACTTGTATGTTACTTTTTCACTTGTCTAACTTGTGATATCTAGTTGCTGTGTTTATTTGCAGGAACTAAGCCAGGTGTTAGAATAAACGGTTTTCAGAAATTTTACAAACATTTCTACGCGGGGCAGTTATCGGTGCCCTCTGGCGGCATTACAGAGAACAAGACTGCCGCATAGCTGTTTTGGCCATCGCCCGGTCGGCCATTATGCGACCGAAGCGCCACTGACGACGAACTAACTACATTCATCCATCCTGCCGTAATATGCTAAATAACGAAACATTCGCCACCTGATCAAGCGCAGCACCCATACACAAAATTAATTCCTCGGCCATGTAAAAAGTTCCTTTTTAAGTTAATTTTGTTCAGGAAAAATATCACCTGTATACTAAAATGTGGCTCAAAGTTAACAGAAAAACCTGCACCTGTCGATATTCCACTTACGCCTGTTGTGACTAATACATTGGAGGATAACACCAGAGAATCTCGAAAGTAGTCTGTATACAGTGAACCATACCAAGTGCAAGTGCGATGTTGAGCCTAGGCAAATCGTTCCCGGCTCAACCACCACCAGCCTCGGCGAAGTGATGCACTTATTGTGCACTTTTTTCTTTTTCTTCTCTTCTTTATCCCGGCCGCCCCCTCACATAAAAAATATCCAATGACGTTTAAAAACCGCCCCGGCCATGTCTATAGCCGTATGATGAGTTGTTTTGGATACGCCAAGTCGTGAATAAATTTGATTTACAGTTCATCACGCTAAATGGCGGTTGTATACGAGGCATTAAGGAGCCCACAAAACCAGTCATATTTCTCTGTTATGTGTACGTTTTTACGTGGGCCTTCATATATATATCCCCCGATAAGCTACTGTACTCTGCGTACATGTATTATGTGTAATACACCCGCCATCTACAGGCTCTCTACATCCGCTTGAGACCCACACCGGAACAGTTTATTTTGTTGTGGATATATGAAAACGTTTTCACGCCTATATGTTGCCCAACATGACATAATCCGAAAACAGAAGTGTCTATTGTAACTCAAGGTAAAAGTTTTCATGTCGATCGTCGGTAATTCACGCCGCCCAAACTGTAGTTTGAACGATCGACGCCGCTTTGTGTGGGAAGTGGGAAGCAGACCTTACGTTTCGAGTTCGTGATCTGGGAGCTCGTTTTTCCAGGTGCATGCATATTTTTTGGTCTCGGGAGGACATACCTTTTATAATGTATGCCCATATAACCATATTCTTGGGGTGGAGGGGTGAGCTTACATGTACGATTAAGAAACTGTACACCGCGTGTTGTATCCTATACATGTGCCGTCAAGAAAAATCAGGAACCTACTTACCAGTATATGAGCGTGCACTATACGAATATATCCAGTATATATTTGACAAGGTTTCACACTATATGTAGTGTGCATAGCCAATTACTCTCTATAGTCAGCTGGAAAACTGCGCCTGTTTTATGGACTCAACTGGTGTTGCCGCCTATAGTCGATATCTTCAGTCGCAATAGGCCAACAAAATTGTTTTTACGAGGATTTTAAAGGCGCTTTATTTTTTTTTCTCCTTGCCTTCTCGCCATTATAACTGTATGGAAAAAGTTTCTTGTGCTGCTTGAGGATCACTTTGGAGGTTTATGCGCGATGAATATATGTGGGATAAAATTTCGGTTCGTGAATGATGTAAAAGGTGAATAGGTGATGTGTTCGCCGCCGAGCAAAATAGCTGGTTGGCGTCGGAATATCAAGGGGATGAGCACCCCTAGAGGCTGGCCACTCAAATGCTATCGCCGACCGAACCACTCACTGACTCGCAACTGATCAAACTTTGGACGAATCAAGTTTGACCAATAAATATTTTTGCTCTCACATGATACTTATGTTTCTAGTGATCACCCCCGCGCCCGGTCACTGTTGCCGGCTGATCTAGAATGCAATATTTCAGATCAAGTCAAGACCTTGTCTTGTCTGGAAGGTATCGCTTCACTCAAGTCAACATTGTTAGTAAGCTTGGTTTGATCCAAATATTTCAGCAATACAATCTATGGGATTTTACAATCATTCTGACATGTCAGAACTGTTACGTTCATATAATTTTTATGTTTCTTTTATGATTCATAATACTGTGCATTATTGCCTATGGTTTGTCGAAAATATTCCTTTCCCCGGTAGAACGAAAATAATTGAAAGAATTAGGAGGCGGAATATTTTAATCGCTCGCTGCCAAGACACTCTTTGTTTCGAAGAATGTTGCGCGATTTCTTATTTGTAAAGATTTGTTTCCCAGTCATTACCCGTTTAATTCATCATGTTCTTTTTTTTTGCTCGGTTGCGCGACAACGTCATTATTAGCAAAATACGATATTTGTCTTTCTCGCTCCCCATTTCGCTCAACGAGCTTCCGGATCTCTATTCTCAACATAGAGCTGGCTTCTAGTGATCGAAATGAATCTGGTGGCAGTCTATCGCAGTTCTACTTGCTTCAGTGTCACATAAAGCACTTGTTTTTCTGATCATTCTTCATCTTTTTAAAATAATAAATGTGGCTAATAAACTCATAAATTATTATTTAATGATCAATTAACGAAATAAATTATTAACGAGAACAACAGTATTTTATAATAATACTATGCGTTTCACTATTATTTAATTAGAACTGGTAAAATATTATTATAAAAACGAGTTCGCCACTCGGTTCGTCTTTCATTCGGTGGTTTTACGAATTCACTATTTCCGGTTGACATCCTATGAAAATCCTTCTCATTATTAGCAAACAGTACAAACGGTTACCAGTTATTAGAAACGAAGGTATGTTTAAAACATTTAAAAATGAAAGGATTTTTGTAGTCAACCATTTAATAATTTAAACACAAAAAATAAATGAGGGCAAGCTTGAAACGTGTGCGCCGCCTAACTTTCTCAGGCTAAAAAAAAACAATCTTTAAAAAAAATGATTATCAATTTCTCTTGTTCTGTAATAACATCGTTCGTGATTCGCTTTTATAGCAGGACGTCGTTTCAACTTTTTTTGTAACTGTCTCGGGACAGTAGCGAGAACTACTCTGCATTCATTTCGCGCGCACTACACGAATCTACGCCTACCTGGTACATGTTAAAAATGAAATAACAGGTTTTACACTGGGCAGCTCAAAAGCTGCTTCGAAATTTTTTTTTAAGTTTTCATAAATTTGAACGCCTTTGGAATGTCGTTTTTCGATTTTTTTCTATATTTTTCTCAAAATTCTGGAAGTGTGTTTTTGTAAACCTCTATAGTCAGAAGATACAATTTAATGAAATACTTTTTTTGAAGTGTTGTGTTTATTTTTTCTATGTTAAGTTATGCCATCGACAAAAGATTCGATGTAAAAGCGCGACTGCGAGGATTTTTTTTGGGGCTGAATTGCGTGTACAGGTATTTTTACCTGGGAGAGCAAGAGACCTGGTGAGTCCGTGGAAAAAGGTTGCTGGAGTGCCTGCTGCGCGCGCTTCGCACGATATACTCACCTGTCAGTCAATCCGAAACAAGTTCTTAATTATTTTAAGATTAGAGAGAGGGACAGAGCTAGAGAGAGAGAGAGAGAAAGAACGAGAACATGGAAGTTGGGCCTTCCCACTATCGCAACCTGTTCATCTGCATAACTTATATTTGTTGTGGAACGACGTAATGTCACGTATACGCTGGTTACGCGGATCAGCAAACCGAAGGGTATGGACCCTGCATTTTATCATTAGGTAGCGTCTATTTTTTCATTTTGTCAGGTGGCTCCGGGTTGTACTTGTCGACGCCTGTCCGCTATATCCCAATTCCCCTTTAAATGGCTTTAATGGTCTTACAAAATCGTCTATAGCTCTCCGAGTATCGAGCTACAGTGATGCCACCAATCAAACTGACTCTTCGAAGTATTACCACAGAGTATCAATAACTGACAAGCACAGAAGCCAGTGAGTTTTGCGACAAATTCTAAGATAAAATTACGCCAAGAAAATTGAATTTTCTGTCGTTCAAGTTATATGGGAACAATCTAATGCGTCGTTTATAATTCAGTCTTGCCGCCAGCATAACAATAAATATATGAACATCACTCAAGTTTTTCTGGAGGTATTCTGTTGGTGTACCTGCACTAGTGCAACATTTTATTACCGTTTTTTTAAGAACATGTTCTGTGAAACAATATACCAACATGGTCGTTCTGGATCTAGCTCTTTGTGATCAGATATAGTCGTTGAAGGCCCGCATAAAATCTTTGCGACAATATCTAATCATATGCGGGTTGCAAAACTTTTAAATAAAAATTTTCTGAAACTATACAGCGTCATTTTCTGGGGTAAACAGACAGTATAATCCGGTTCGATTTGCGTGCATCTGGTTATTGTATTGGCTGTGCTAGTTCTATCAGATATAACCTTAATCCGGATCGAATTATCCTGTGTGAACAGAGCGAGCACGAAAATTCGATTGTGCGAACTGACCATTTTTTTATATGCCATTGCTGCGGGCGTAATTTTCTTGACTGTTGTTTCAGTGGAGGATAAAAAAAATAACTCCCCCCACTCATTTTTTGTGTCGATGTTTATCGGTGCTTCCTCCACATAGTAGCCTTGTATAGAGAGGAGAAGGGATTTTTTTTAATAGTTCTCACGTCTCGGTCCCGCGCTGATTGCTTTTCTTCATCGGCCCGAGTCGGTTGGTGTGGATGCGTGTCGGACAACGGAATAAAGCTCCAGACACAATTTCCCTTTTAACGATTGTTATATGCTGCCACTTTTTGACCGCTGATCCGTGAAAATGTTGGGTCCACTTTCATGTGTACTTCTACCCACTTGATCGTTCGTCATCTGTGGGCGGTTCTTGTTTTTGGCTTAAAAATTCGATCCTGAATCAAATAATTTCTTGTGTCGTCGCGTCAGATTTTCTCCGACCAAGGCAGTCCCTTCTTGATAAATAACTTGTCGACAAAGTTCCATTTGTCCGCCTTTCCCCAATCACCGTAGGTTTGACCTTACTTTCAGTTAATTTTAACCAGCGACTTTACTGCTCGCCACAAAAGGAATAGAAGAATTGTTTATTGCTCGCTCAGTCAACCAGCTATAATGATGTCGTCACGTATTTTGTCCAATAGTGTCTTAAGATTATTCGATGTAGAATTCCAATCGCGCGAAGTCACATTCTCTTGAATTGAACTTGGCGTCTCCTAACTGTAGGGGTTGCCTCAAATGACCGGGGGGGGGGGGCATCCTGGTTCGTTATGAACCACCCTCGTCTCCATTCTCTCGATCCCCTCTTAATCTCTATCCAGGCTCACACGTCGTGGAGGAAATTAAATGAGGTATAGAGAGGAAACTGACTGGGCGGGAGATGAATGGGGTGAAGAGGGGGGGGGGGTGAGACGAGGATACAACCAAGTGTCTTAATGGATAGATGGCGCTTTTCTCGCATCCACACGCACTATCGGTGTGGGAGACAATTATTTTCCACGGAGGGCGCTGGCCCCTATTTAAAAAAAAAATAAGGATTAGCATAGAGCGAGCATGCCAAATTTAAGTTGGCCGCTCTCGCTGCCTAGTTCTGAACTCGATTCGCACAACATTTTAATTATTTTTTAAAATTAGAATTACTTATCTGTGATAACATTTTCAAAGAGACAAAATGCCATCACTAAAATGATCGATAGATGGCGCCACTAGTTATTAAGCCAGAACACCATAGATCTGTGTCGGGGGGGGGGGGAAAGCGAGTGTGTGTGTGAGAGAGAGAATGGAGATGTGCGAAAAAGTTAATTGTGGTACCCGGATGAGGAGGCTTGCAAATGTGGGTGGTTGTGAAGGAAAGAAGGCGGTGGTGGTGGGTGGTGGGTGGTATTGCAGTTGGTTTGTTGTGGGGGAGGGGGAGGTTTGGTGTGGCTGGCGGGTAAAGTAGCTTACAGCCTTAAATGAAATGAAGGGGAAAATAAGATGGAATAAAACAAAAGGCGGATAAATTAGAATAAAGATGAGAATGAGTTTCTACTCCAATCTCATTACGTAGGCTACAGTGAGCGTGGAGTCATTCCTCTTGGAGAGACGACGACCTCCTCCCACCCCTCCTGTGTCTGTAATTCCTATTGGCAGTTTGCACTAAAGTGTGTGTGTGGCGCCTGTGACGCCAGTAGCAGGTGTCGTTTGGGAGCGCTTGTCGCTGCTAGTGACGTTTTTGGGTTGACCGGGGACTTGACATATTTTTCCTGTAGCGCGTTCAGAGGACTATGACAGGAAAACATTTTACAGTTTCAATATTTCGATGTGTTTCTATTGGTTGTATCACATGAAAGCACTATTAAAATATTCTAATTCGTGCAAGCACGTTCATATCAGAAAAGGAAAACGAAAGAAAAATTGTTATACTGCCCCCACCTTCAACATTGTACAATGGTCTCGCCGAAGGTAGTTAGATGACAGCAACGGCGTCTAACATAATGCGACGTGCCGATATCCATCCAGCTATCCGCCTCACCCACGCACGTACACATTTGTCGACCGTGCCACTCCACCCCCGCCCCCTCTCCAACGTTCCCCCTTCTTTTGAGACCACCCCCCATGTTCATCTCTATCTTCTCTAGAAAAATTCGTTTGTCTCCGCGAATGCATTCTCTCTCTCTCCTCCCTTCCCTCATCTCCTTTCCCCGAAACGTCGCGAAGATTCCGTTGTCTGAGACTGGCACGCGTGCCCAAGAATGTCGTCAGATTTGGGCGCAGATGACGTCAGCTTCGCGACCAAAATGGTGGTGATCACTCGCAATGAAAATCGCAACGTAAAAAAGTCAATTTTCTTTCTGGCCCTTTATCTTCGAGTTAATACTTTGCTGTAGTTCAGTGACGCAGTATTTGGTGTCAGGCTTCCATCCTTTTATTAACCATGGTGGTAATAGTAACTATGGGAGTGGTGTAGAGATAAACAAGAACATGCTGCCCCTGTGAGAAGGCAATCACTGGTTGGTTCTTTGCGTGGCAGCAGTGCGACTGGGCTGTTTTTACCTTTGATTAAAATATATATATACTAATATAATATTTTTTATATATTTCCAATGTAGTCAACCGCACTACAGGGGTTCGGTACCCCTCATGTTGCTTAGGCACTATGCGTCCAGTACCCCGGGATCGAAATTTTCGAGAGCCCGTGTCTGAAATCGAACTCTGATCGAGTCACGAGCCAATATCAGATACTTTCCAAATCCCACCGGCAGCCTTTGAGATCTTTGGACTTTCGAACCTTTTTTTCCTAAACCGAACTCTGGACTTTGTAGATTACTTTAAATAATTTATATGAAATTTAATTTGTTTGCTTGACTTAATTTCAAGAGTAAGAAATTATTTTTAGGAATGGTGTGTGCAAAAAAAAAAACTTCGTCCGATCTCTTGTCCATACCGAACATCAGTTATCGAACTCCAAATTTTTCGTTCTTCTGATTGAGTTGTACGTTTGAGGATCGGGAGCTGCTCAGATTTGCGTTCGCCAAATACATTTTTATAATGGGGGATTGGCGACGACGCCTTCCCTTTACACGCACACATGCGAGCTTGATGATGCCGTCGCCGCGTTGGTATACAACCGGGCGGAGATTCCGTGATTAGTCTAAAAGCGGGCCCGAGCGACGCAACAACCCCCAATGCCTCCTCTATAGAAGCTTTTGTGTTTGCCTCCTCTGCTCATTTTTTAAGCCAATTTTGGGATTTTTGTTTTTGTGCGATTTTGCATGATGCGCGAAGCGCTTTTCCTCCGCCATCCATATATATCTATAGCGCGCGTTCTCTCTTTAAAGCTCGCTCTCTATCGTCCGCGCGATGCCACACACTCACTTAAGCCTATTACGTATGTGCACTAGATATCGGAGAATTTCCATATTATATAGATTCTGAGCCAATTTAAATAAAGTGTAGACGAAATAGGATGTGCGTCGTCTGTGTGCTGGTGGGTGGCCGGGGGGTAAAAATAGCGCGCACTATAATATTAGATATCTTTTTTTTTCGTTTTTCCGTTAGACGAGTTGTGTAGGATTGATATGATTATGACGATATACATGTATATATTTATACTCAAATGTGATGGGGAAATGCCACGTAAATATTTGCTGAACGCATTTTGTTATTAAGGACTTACGTTGAAGAGAAGACGAGCTGACTTGTTTTTTTATCCTCAAGTCTGTAAAAACGTTTTCAATTGTTCAAATGGAATTTATATTTCGACGAGAATTGATTGATCAATAAGGATGAAAAATTGCCGGAAGTGGCTTTATTATTTTTTTTTCGTGTCTTATGAAATGACGAGTTGAAATACAGATGCATGCTAGAAATGCAGGACAAAGTTTGTGGTTATTAGTTTTTTAATTCACTGAAGTGCGGACACAACAGGAAAATTCTGTACCCCTCTCAGTGCTTAGGCACTATATGTGAGAGGCACATTTTCACCAGTACCCCGAGCCAAAGCCGCGCCGGGAATCGAACCCGGGACCGCCGAACCACAGTCCGTCTCCACAAGGTTCCTGACTTATGGAATTTACTTTCCAGATCACAAATGTGGGGATATGTTTTCACGGTCGAGCATCATTTGTGAAGCTGACTTAGTCTTTACAGTATTATTTTTTTATCTGCAAGTTCGGCCTTGGTACGACCCCATAAAGTTGTTAAGACGCCAACGGTTGGCGCCGTAAAGATGCCAAGAAGACGTACTAGTCAGATGTTACGTCGTTTTAAACGCCGCATGACAAGATGGCCGCCGCACTCGCCGACTTGACTACCAAGTTAGGTCACGCTGTCAATTATAGCCGAGATTTTCGCGCGAATTTTCCGCGTCATAAATATTTTTCTCGGCCCGCCGCCGGTCCAACTAGCAGCATCACACACACATACACACTCAATGTAACCCTATGGCTATGTAGTAGTAGGCTTTCGTCCGATGTATTGGCCGCGCGGCCTCACACATGATGATGATGATGGCGGCATAAATCTAATTCCCTGACAGGCAACAGCAAGAAAATACGCCGTAAATCAGGCTAAAAGATAACAATTGCGTCCCGTTAAATTACCGAGCTTGTTGCGCGCGACGTGTGCAATTATTATTGTAATCGGCCGGCGTCACGCGACTCTCTCGCGCCGCGGATTTTGCTTTTACGGAGCGCTGCGTTCCCGGGCCGGCGTCGGTCGCTCTTCGTCCGGGACCAACCGACCGGGGCCGCGCGCGGTCTTTTCGGCTTCGACGGTCCGCATATTACGTTTCAGACAGCGCCGCAGACATCCACCTCGGACCCTCCTCTGATTCATTTTATACAATAGTTCCTAAAACATTTTATTAGCGCGACAACATATCTTCAGATCAATCTCAACTGGTAACTCTGTAACGCTCTGGATAATCGAATGTCTTGTTTTTTTGGTTCCCTATCTAGCTGATCTTGTTATGACTAAAGCGAGATGTTTTCCCCCCTTTTTCACTGAAATGCTGGCAGTGAGGCAATCAGACATTTAAATAAATATTAATTGATTCGTCATTAATTTGACATTCACCTCGGCATGTTCCAAATATTTTTGTTATTGTGGAATTTCTTGTTTTTCGTGGTTACGTGCGCAAGCGGAACTCTCGACTTGTCTCGAACTCTCTAGCCAACGGTCACTCGTTTGAGTAAACGTTTAATCCAGAGTTATCCTGGATTCAGTTGCCAATGTTTGGTTCATTAATTGGGGGAGCCAATTGGTGTCAAAATGTCGGCACAAGAGATTCCGTGGATAAGGTGCTCGGATTCGGGTCTGATGAGTACGTGCGGGCCGCCAACTCCACTGTGCACGCTCGGTGTCGAACGTCGTTATTATTACGGCTAATATTTTTATTAATATTATTATCGTATTAGCCTTGTGTGCATTTTCGGCTGTAAAACGGCTCGATGCTATGCATTTAGTGTGTGTGTGTGGCGTTTATGTACATGTGTATATGTGGCGGGCATCATGCGTTGTGTGGGCTTGTTTCATTGTCGATGACGCCTTATTACATGTGTAACATATAAGCCCTTGAGACCCCGTGCACAGTGATTGGGAATTTGAAAACGAGGTTATTGTATTATCTACTCTTTTAACACGCAAATCGTCACAGACGATCCGGACGTTCATTTTAATTTAGGTAGCATGGAGGGCGACATCTTGCTGCCGATCTTTGAAATAAACTTAGTTCGCGGCCTTCGAGGCAGTTTTTTCTTCTTCGGGTTCTTCTGGAGTCCGTTTGGGCGAATGTCTCAGGAGGTTGTACCCAGTGGATCTCGTTGCCACGTGTTTGCTGTCGCATAAAATTTCCTCTCGGTCCCCGCCCTGAAATATACAGCAGAGTTCAGCCGCACCAGACTTGCGGAAACATAGGACCGTGGCTGTGCCAGAGCACTCGCCTCCTAAGTCAATGACCGTCCATGTTTCCGCGTGTAGGGAACCGGGATCGCTAATAACTCAATTTTATTTTTATTTCTGGCAATCGATTTTCGAGATTTGCGCGAATTTCAATGCAGCTATTTGGAATATCCCAAAGCAAACACACCAGTTGGGGAAACGTTTATCTTCCGTAATATTATATGTACATGTACATTCGTATGAAGTTAGACAAAGATGATTTAGAAAATTAAAGATATGATTTAGATCCTATTCAACTTCCTTAGACTCCTTTGATCCTCAGAATTACTATTCAATTCAGTAATTTAAAGAAAAAAATTAAATAAGTCAAGTCATTTTGTCAGTTTCCTTTTACATTCGTCATAGACTCTGCATATTCTCAGAAAACCGGGATCTCGAGAGGATATAATAGTGTAAGGAATTTTTGGGAGAAAATGCAACCGATGCGCGCACGTATTTATTGTATATAAAAATACGAGAGGCTGGCTAAAGCTAACAAGACGATCAAGTTGTTTATTTTTCCTGCGATTTTGGGACCGAATTCTCGAGTCTTCGAGGAAAGGGAATTGATGTAAACCGTTGACAGGAATAGTTTAGATTTTGACAGGAAACTGGATGGGGCGGGAGGGGGTGGGATTACTGCCCTCGGTATTAGTGTTTGTACAGCTTGAGCTTTTCTGGATAACCCATGGGTTGAAACAACCCCGGTTGAAAGAAAAATAATGTTGCTCATCCCTATTTACTGGGCGTTGATTTAGGTAGCGCCCAAAGTACGTGGACTGGACACCCCCATAGTTGTGCATTCCACGTAATTAGTAACCGTTGGACGGATGAGGTGTTACATCATTGGACATTAGTTACAGGAAAAAACCAGCTTCGGGTATCTATAATATCCACGTACTTTCAAAGTAGCACTTTCAAAGCTTTTTCAGGCTATACGTGTTAATCTTTATGTGCTGTTTTTTCTTCTTCGAACGCGATAAAACCGTTAATTCATGTTGTAACACGCACATAATCAAGTTGCGATTATGTTAATAGACTATAGCTAGGTTAATTGCTGTCACCAGTTTATACGAACACATTCGTAGATGGTTTTTTTGTGTATCGCGCGATTACCTTTTTTTTAATGGTTGGTGGTACACATTTTTAATTGAACGTGTTTAGCTACTCTCGAGTAGATGGAGGCAGTTCTTCAGAGCCAGTTTTTTGTTCGCCGTCTTTCATTCTAAAAAAAAAAAACATTTTATTTTTGTGAATGGCGAATTTGTCGAGAACCGATAGAATGTTTATAGCCTTATCATCGATGGACGACGACGACAAACGACGACTCGTTCGTTCAGCTGAAATGGTGCTAGCTATTATAGCCACCGCGCTTTTATTGCCGTCCGCTTATCATGCCATAAAACCGTTAACGACCGAATGCATGCCCGATAGCGAGTGCTCTTACACGTGTAGCTGTTACCGAAATATTTGATATTCATTGGTGTGGTGTTTTTTTTTCTCTTTATCTTTTTTGCAGGTAAGAATTGTCCGACGTTTTACGTACAGATAGACAACAGCGTATTATTATATTCGGCAATGGCGGTCGGTCGACGGCGGCCACTTGACAAGGTACATGTAGACCTAACCACAACCGAGAACGACAACACACACCTGATTGGGGTTCGGCGAATCATACAGGGTTTTTTTTTGGGTCCGGGAACGTGACAGGAATAGGCAACCGATTTTGCATAGTCCTCTGTACCGTGACGCCAACGTCCGAATGTCAATTATTTCGTTGTAGACGCTGCCAGCTTTTGTTTCTTATTTTTCTTGCAGAGTTCAACTCTAGTCAGGTCACTCTATTTAGCTATTCGCACTGAGTTTGTTGTTTTCCGAAAGGGGAAAAAACAAAATCGTGTTGTTCAAGCTCTTGCTGCTCATTTAAATGAAATAATATTACGTGACAAACATAAAGTTGGATATTTTGTTTTTAAAATATGGTGAAGCGTATTTTTTTTAAACGAAAATATTTTCATAAAATGGAAGTTGTGACCGGGACAGGCCGGACGAGAAAAGACGAACAAGAGTTGACGATATAACTCTTCTTACAATAAATAACTAAACTAAAAAAAACTATACAACAATGACGATTCACATCCAACAAATTTGCCACATCCACATCTTCCGTGGAAAATTAATATTTATAATTACCCAAGGTAGACAGTACCGGTTTCACGCACACCACATAATTAAGACGTCATATTTCTATTTTGAAAAAAAATTCCATGACATTTCAAGTCGCCCAGCATGTCTACCGCAAAAATAAATATGTGATACGATACAGCGAATCGAACTGTAAATGTTCAATTCTTTAAAATAAAATATTCATAATAAATTCATAATGAACTAGTCTCCGGGACAGCACCGTTCATTATGAATTCGTTATGAATTTATTATGAATATTTTATTTTATCATATTTCAAGTACGACTTTATCTACTTATAGTGTTTAAAGTTCAATTCTTTGCTTTCGGCGCATGTCCAAATTTGCAATGTAGTTTTATGCAAGCGAGCTCCGAGGCCAAATGAGTTATCTAAGAAAACTAGCACTTGAAAAGCAGCTGTGGCTATTCATCTCGGTTGCCGATTGCGTTCAGCTGTTCGCTGGAAAGTAATTTTGACGCAAAAATCAAAATAGTTTTGTATGACAAAAAAGAAAGAAAGCGAATGCTAGTTCGAAGTAAGGCTGATAGTCTATTTCGCTTCGCGATTAAGTGATGCTAATGTGTCGAGTTGGCGCCAGGTGGCGCTGCTATTGGCACGAATTATTTAAAGTTGTCAATGTATATTTCAATTTCATAAAGCTCGTGCTGTTTCTAATTTATTTTTAAAAATTTTGATGATGAAAAAATTTAAATCATACGCAACAATTTGGTTGTTCAATGAGCATTTTTATGTATGAAATCTTTAAGAAAACTTTAGAATGGTTTCGCTGAATTAGGTTTAGATCTCAGGAAGACATACTGTGTGTGTGCAGTAGTAGTTAGTAGTCTCTCCGCCATCTAATTTGCTCGTGGAACACTGGCATTCGCGAAAATCTAATTGCCTGTGGAGGTACACGCGCGTGTATGTAACACAAGTATATGTACTGGCGATGTAGTCCCCCCACCCCTATGATGTGTTAGTGCTGTCGAAACGAAGAGGGAGGGTAAGGTGCGCTATGTGTAGCGGCATTCATGATTCGCCAACTTGATTAAACTCATCGAGTGATTGATGCCGAGCAATTGCCGCGTTCCGAGTGACACGTAAATCTACTTGCTGTATACGGGAATATCGTTTGGACGAGCGCTCCGAGCCGGGTTGGTGTTTAAGTCGATTGGTTGCTTTCTACAAAAAAAAATGGCGGATTTTTGTTTGGAATTCTTATCGTTACGACGATATGAACAAATATTGAATCGAAAATGAATCTCGGTCCTCATTGGCTGCTGCACTGTCACTGGGCCGCATAGTCTCCCGTTCGAAGCCGGGTTTGTTCACTTATTGGAGGATATCTTTTTGAAAGGACGATATTTTATGTCGATCTTTATGATTGAGTAAATGTGGGTAGGATACATTGAGAGGTTTACAATATAATAAATATTTATGCAAGTACAACCATGATGTTCAGGTAAATTGCCTGAATAATGGTGTTGCACTTTGGCAACAGGTTCATAATTTCAATCCAATTTCAATTCCTGGCTCTGAATGTAATATCCTGTGGTAGGCCTGCGAAAGGACGGACGGAGTGACATTTGTGGGCTATATGATATTATTGAGCTATCAACCTCTTTTGGAAACGAAAAAATATATATTGCAGTATTTCGCTTCACTTGATACGGTATGCTCGCACCGTTGCTGCGATTCCTTGTAAAAATAATAGTGTCGATCTGGCCTGGACCGCGAGTCGCACCAGCCCCCTGGTAAATTATGGGAGTATCGTCTGAACAACTGAAGATTTCTCAGTTGACGAACTCTGGTGGAGAATCCTTGACCTTTGAACCGGAGTCCAATGGAGCGTTTATATGAATGTTGCGTGTTTCGTTATATACGGTGTACTGTATGTGCACGTACAGTCCATGTCCTGTACATGTACATGTATATGCACCGTAGGACTGGGTGCTTGTAGCTGGCTTCGCCAGTGCAGGGTGATGGTTACATAGACGGTCTCGGGGTGCGTGATTAACTGGGTTCATCTAATTAGCACGTTGCACGTTGAGAACGTTAACTTTCGCCTTATTATTGCGCGCCTATTATTGGGCTAGCTCTGCGTGCGCGCTCTCTTAGCCAATTAAGTTGGTCTCGCTTTCTCTCTCTCTCTCTCTCGCCGACTCGTACAGATGCCCAGTTCACCTCCTAAGACCAAGTCTCAACAAAAAGGATTTTCAAATATTTTTTTTAAGTATTTCTCCATCAGATGCGGCCTAGAAACGGCCAACGACAAATCCAAGAGTGACCGCTTTGTTGCAAGATGGTTCCCCCCACTTAACCCTCTTAAAGACCATGAACCTGACTGCATTTAACAGTCAGATATTTCCAGACGCATCAAAATGATATATTATAGTCTGTTCTAGCTGAATGAGATGGCTAGGCATTTAAATTTAAAGATGGTTAAATTAAAAGAGTAATTTGTGGATGGATGCAACTGATGTGGAAATAAATTTGGTGATGCTAATCTTCACCGTGCGATAAAACAACAATATAATGTATTTACGTTGTTTTTGGGGTCTTTTTTTATAACCATAAGGCATTTAAATCGGTTGTCACCACCACCACAACCACAGATAGCAATCATACAGTTATTGGTTTCTTTAACCCTTCATTTACCATTCTTGAGGAAAATTTCACGATGTTGTGTTTTATCTCCATTTTCAGACACTTCTTGGCATTGTAATGCCATAAAATTGAAAATTCTGTATCTTCCGACAAAATGAGAGTATTTTTTTTAAAAAAATATGTTAAAGTTATCAATCCTAAAATAAGGTTCGACTGATATGACTAGCTGTTGACTGAAATGTCAATTACCAAAGAACATTATTCCACGAAAACGTTCTGTTTTAAACTTGTTTTCGGAATATATGAACGCAAGTCAGTAATACGAAAATCGTGCACGGCGGCCCCCCATAATCACATCAACCACCTCTTAGCCAAGAACTGGTCCCCCAAACCACCCCTTGGAACCCCGGCGCCTTATAATTCAACTGGAGCCTCGTCTCATCTCGTCTCTCTCTTCCACCAAACGTCTTTGATTAGGTTTTAAGCGGGATGGCACCGGCCTAATGGAGGTTCAGAATAATAATTACAGTTTTAACTCTGGGTAATCTTTTTGGGGTCGCCGCGCCGTTCGCTACCCACTGCGAGCTCGCCTGACGCGGGGCCTTGACGTCAGAAACTGGCACGTCCAATTTTAATAATAATAAAAACACAACAATAATAATACTACCAATTTCGGCTTTCATCCTTTTGAGACCACTCCTTCTGACATGGCCACTCTCTTGGTCCTAGTTGCAAGGGTTAAGAGAAATTCAAATTTGTTGAATCTATCAAGAGTTTCGATTTGATTGGTGAGGGGGAAATACATTTGGGAATCCTCGAGATTATCTGCCAACGAAACGGGAACCTTCTGTCGAAAACAAATTCCAAATTAAATTAAATTTTGCGCAAATCATTGGCAAAAACAAATAAGGGGGCGTGTCTTAATAAAGTTAAGTCAGTTTGAACTGTGTTGTGTCCAAATTGTTTCAAGTCTGATGTGCAGGAAAGTTTCAGAGTATCTTAGTTGTGGTTTTGCCCACATTTGTGGTCAGAGGTTCTTAGGAGAATTTGTAGTTGCGAATCACGTACGGCGTCACGTTTTTTTTTCTTTCTAAAAACTGCGATCAGCTGACCTCTCAATAGCTGCGGGCCAAGTGGCTTTAATGGAGACAACTCTGCAGGCCTTCGTCCGACTGCAGTTTGACCTCTTTGATTTTTTTTATCCTTCTCGCAGTGCTCCATAAAGTGTCGTTGCAATTATAAGACTGCACACGACGATAAAAGATATGGAATGGTCGATACAGACGGATGTGTTCTGTTTAGTTCTGACTAGTCCTGTTTGTCTAATCAGTTCTTTACTGGTTATTATTTTGACGTTTGCTCCATAATGCCAGATGGGAAGGAAGGAATTCAGATTACGCTTATTGTTTTAGGAATTGGTGAACTTGAAAATTCTAAATACATGTAGCAATTTTTTTCGTCCATGGTTTTAATATTGACGATTGTTGAGATATGGTTAGGTATATTTTTTTTTTTTTTTTTTTTTTTTTTTTTTAAACAACTT
>JAQGBY010004026.1:0-17643 GCA_034698785.1 Mycogona germanica | reverse complement strand
CTCTCACTTTATAACCACGGGTTTTGCCACACCGCCAACTCGACCACCATATGGTTATGGTTGGCGAAATTGGTCCAGTTGGCTACGCACAAACAATAGATACGTAAATACACACAATTATTATAACTCTACCCTATACAGGTAGACCCAAGGAGCTATTCATAATGATGATGCGATCAAGGTGAGATATGTGGGCTGGGCGCAGCTCGTTGCCGGTCACACTCGGGTGCGGTAAGATCGAGCACAAGTGATCGTGTATGGATTGCGGGCGAAATCAATTCAGTGCCGTCAATCAAACAATAGCAGCGATACGAAATCAAGATAAATTTTCTTAATTTCACACTTACATGTAGTTCGTAAATAGCATAGACCACATTAATTTGTTTACATTCTTCATGCTGTAATTTGTTGGCATACTGTAATCATTCACAAAATCGAAACCACCAATACAAAGTTATATGTATAAAATTATCTTGGTTCGAAGCAGAATTTTTAACCGAACTCCGTACGCGTAGAAACGCAAACAGGGAGAGGAAAAAATGGGGTGAGAAGGAAAGGACATTCGCCGCCAACCATCGAATCGAATCGCACGATAGCAGTACTTTTTGTTATAATTTTTATTTCGTCATTTTTAATTCGTAAAAACTATTCGATCGAACGTTCTAGCCGCAGCGGGCACTCAACACCTCTTAACAAAACAAATTCGGCAAACCACTTTGCCACTGCCTAGACAGTTTGCGAAAATGTCGTTAGCGTACGACCTTTTTTAAATTATAGTCGTCGTATCGGTTTGTCATAGAACGCGCCAATTTCTGTTAGGGAACTTGGCGCGTGAGTTAGCGTGAAAAAATGCCGCGACCACCAGGTGGATCTCTGCTTATTCGCCAATGATAATGCAAAAACCACATTTTTTGTAAACTTTCAATCAAATTCCAACGTATATCTGATATTCCAAGAAATCGGAAATAAACGATTCATCGAAACGATTTATTAGAACCTGAGGGTGTTTTCCGACCGGCTGGTACATAGTAGTCGAAGCACTGGGAATAGGATCGAATCTAAGAAATCGAGAGGCGCTGCACAGGTTTGCGTGGATATTATCCTGTTTCCAGTGTGCGACTCCCAATCGCTTAATCGACCGAAACGATCAAGACACAAAAAAAAAATCGAACGGTCGACCAGCTCCATTCTTCGACTGAATTTTATCCAATCACTAGGTATTGGCGTGATGAAGAGGAGGATGGAGGAGGGGAGAGGGTAGCCATTCCAACCCAATTAATTACTTTCACCTCGGCGGCCTCTCATGCACGGCGGCGCAAAAGAAAAAAAAGCACGGCGACAAACAAGTGAGCAACAATTGATCTTCGAGGATATAATAGAAGGCCGGCCACATCAAGTCATGATTGGGGTTGCACTTGCACCCGTCGTCTACAGAATCTCAGGTGGCGACCGGGGCATAAGCTTAAACGCGTGCATAGGACTGGAACACTTGGTCGATACGTTGAACAGATCCCTCCCACCTTCTTCCCAATTAATGCGCAACATTTTACAAATATAGCAGAGCGATTAATGACATCGGTCCGTGCGCAACGATGCCCAACCGATTTTGATCTTACGCCGCCTAACGAGCATCAATGCAAATATTTTTGCCGCCGTTGATTTAGCCTAAATGGTTGAAAAAACAATAATTACACAGTAGTAGAGTAGAAGCCGGTGATAGTAATAACTAAATATTTAAATTGATTGATGGGCCACAATTGAGGATCGGCAACACGGCTGTCGATAAACAAAGTTTACTTCTGATCTACACTTACTACAGGTTTTTAGGTGAGTTCAATCGTTTGTCTTAGTGTTTCCCAAATCTTCAATTTCTATAAGTAACTGTGTTTATCGACGACCTCGTTGCCGACCATCGATTTCAGTCCATCAATCAATTTAAATATTTTGTAAATACAATACACGTAAATGTACTGTACATGTATTTGCGTTCCTCGAATCGAAGAGTAGTGGGTTCAATGCCGGTATAAAGTTTCGCTCATTGGAAAGGCGAGGATGGGTGTGACAGAATGACTTGTACTCGCAAGAAGGATCACAGCCAAAAAATAATAACCCTACACCAAAAAACAACAGAAATAAAATTATATCTTGCTGCTTGATTCCCCTGAGGAAATCAAGAGTTGGCAATCACGCGAAGCTGACGTGAAATTGTCATCTCCCACAAGTACATGCCGGTCTTGTGTGATTGCTCAGTTTTTAGGGGCAGCAAAGGTCTCACCACTTAACAGTCACAGGAAGTTTTCCCACGAGAAATATTAAAAAGTAAAAATTAAGTTTTGATTTGTTTCAGGTTTATACAGTTTCAGTTTTTGGGGGTAACGGCCAACTGAACACATCTGAGGCGCAGCGTCGTCGGAAGCCAACGCTTTCCACAACTCGCCCAACCGGAGGCACTGACTGACAGCAGGCTGATATCACATACAGGGTGAATCGAATCGAGGTGAATCGACTTCACTCATCAAAATGTGCGCAGATTGTGTTCGTGTGAGTCTACAACACTGACTGACAGCAGGCTGATATCACATACAGAGTGAATCGAATCGAGGTGAATCGACTTCACTCATCAAAAGGTGCGCAGATTGTGTTCGTGTGAGTCTACAACGACGTCCGTCCATCGACAACAACAGCCCGCCTGACTGTGTTACGCCTAAACTGTGGTGTGCACCACCACCACCGTTGGTCGACCCAAAGAAAACTCGTCACTAGTGCTTTTTGCGCGGGTTGGTGGCGGCGGACGTGCTGCCGTTGCTACAAGTGCGATCTCGAGACTGACTTCCTTATTGCAGGACAAGAAAGCCGGTCAAACAACTTCACCGCGAGAGGTGTCGAGTGGTCGAGAGGATAGCGCGTTTTCCTCATAGCCCCGTGTGATCGTGGTTTCGATTCCGGCCGACACCTTCGGAATTTTTCGGGCGAGAGAAATTCCTTCACTCGCCGTTTTTCGGAATAGAAGTCAAATCATGACCCGTATCTGTACTATATTGGGACGTTAAAGACTGCTTTCCTAGGCAGCCTAGGCTAGGCAACAATTTCCAGGTCACCCACCTGGGGGGTTTAAGATGTTCAATCACCGGTGAACCTCCTTAACAAACCTTTATTTATTTAACTTCACCGCGCGCGCGATGAAAAACAAAGAAAGGGCTGCCGGCCGAAAACCAGCGAGCACCACCTGCTATATTCCCCACTGACACTATTGTTTTACAACGAGAAGGCCCAAGTAAACTTTCGTGTTTGGAGGTATCTTTACCTCGTTCTCTCTATTAATGTATAATCTCCAAACACTGAAATAAAAAAATACATATATACACCATGTATAACCAAATTTAAGCACTGCCGTGTTGGTGCAGTGGTGTTTCACCACTGACACCACACTTTCCTCAGGAGACAAACAGTCGGTAGTTTCAACTATCACCATTCAATTCACAGTTTTTAAAAACAAAGATGGAAGTCTGAACTATATTAGATTCTTTATTAAATCATCAGACGAAAGGAACGCCACCTTATCTTGGTCTTGGTCAAAGCAGAATAAAAATGTTTTTGCTTTCTTTTGCTGTTGGTTCCAGGACAGCACTGAACGATGTCTGTTGAACTTCAGAAAATCATAACTACTGTAGAAATGGTTATTCTCACGTTTCTCAAATTGTCAATTTGAAACTGGATAATTATCTGGAGTTCGCCATTTCGTCTATCATTCAGAACAGCTGTCCTGATCTCAGGCATTCAGATATGATAATTAAATAGACCAATGTTTCTGACAATTTTTCCTGAATCCTATTTGACGCAATTCCCCGGAAGTTGAGGAAAACTTAGTGACTTCAGCGCCGCAGTAACCAATCGGGAGGATTCCGGTATGAGCGTCGGGACTCTGGAGGATATCCGATGTCTGTCTCGGCAAGCGAGATCAAAAACCGGTCATTTCGCAGATCCCGACGTCTATAGTGGGCCTACCTATTTTTTGGAGAATGGGCCACCGTTATACGTTCCACGCACCTCAAAACGTGTAGAACCACTTTTCGAAAGACCCCCGGGGCAGAATATCAGAACTGCGGACGCGAAGTCTATTACGCAACCACAGAGTTAGTCAGTCGCCATCGCTTGGAACGGAAACCGGTTGGCACTTAGGAAATAACCTCCTTGAAACACCGGGCAAAACCGACACCATGTTTATTTTGTTTGCATGTCATCAACAACTGTCGTCCACCGGTGAGATCACAGTCATCCGACTGTAAAAGCTGCCATTAAAAAGAAATTTTTATTTTGAAAAAAATCAACAGAAGCCTCGTCTCCTTTCTCCAATAAAAAATACTTTTCATTGTGTGCGTTTAAACAGTGCTTGGCCTCAGGAGGTTGTTCGACGATCAACTGGATCGAGTAACTACGCAACCCTATCGACAACAAAAGGTTTATGTATCGGGGAGGAAAACAAAAAAGCAAAAAAAAAAAAACACCGATAATCGTAACACGGTAGTCGGCCAAACCGGGATATGTATACCTGTGCGGTGGCCTGTGCCCAGGTATAGATGCGCTCGATATAAAAATTGTAATAAAAATTATACTAAAACGCCAGGTAACATGAACGCGCTAACGTTAACACACCTTTTTAGACGAGTTTGGCAGCTATATGAATAATGAGCGGCGGTTACGGTGATCATGCATAGCGAGATGATGACGATCCTAAAATGCGACTCGCGTAAGAGAGAATGAGGAAATCACAACTTTTTGCGCAAAACGTCGTAAAAAGACGGTCGTATACTCTATTAATTCGCCAATGAAGTAATTTTATTTGAGGTTGGTCTTTTTAGAGGACAAAAGAATAGTGAAACAAAGAATTTGTCATAACAAAATGGGTGCCAAAAAATGTCACATTTAATCTCTACAGCCGAAAAAACGCAGGTAGTCTATAGGCGCTGCACCTTGTCACTTGGTAACGTGGCACACGAAAATCATGGTCACGCTTAGTCTGTCAAGAATAAAGTCCCTATCGATAGTTTCATCGAGTCTTCGGCGATGCAACGCTACCAGAGGGGTGTCAATAACTGCCACGCTCAGAGGTATTTGAGAACGTCAGTGAAAGGAGGGCAGCAGCTGACCCGCCGCTTTGCCGGAAACGAGTGCCTCATGGTCCACACCCCATCAGAGGCCACTTGCTGAGCGTCGCACTATCTATCTTACGGAAACCCTCCCCTAAACCGTTCCCTTGTGACAGCGGGGTCCAGATACTGAAAATCGCCGGACAAGCAAACGCCCGACAGAGCAATGACACTGGGCCGAGCTGTGTAAACTCATTTGGTAGCCAACCGATCATGTGAAAGCTTAAAATGTCGCCTGAAACTCGGGGGAAAGGCAATCACGACAATACCATCCCGTGTCATTCCGATGAAACACCACAAGGCATAATTGTGCCCTTTTTACCTGCATTGTGATATAGTTGTTCGTATTGTCATATTGTAAGACAGTATTTGCTCATGATCAACGGATGTTGGCAGGATCAATTCCGCAAATTGGATGAGTAGAATATTTTTTTGAAAAACGCCTTAAACTTACAAAAACATTAACGATTAACGAAGCATTTATTAACGTTGATAACGAGAACATATTATTACAGCATTGTGGCCAAACAACCACTTATACATGTATGAGCATGTACAAGTGACCACCACCACAAATACACTTCAACGAAGCACCGCCTTGATAAAGTCATGACATGAGACGATTGGGGCGTCCCCCTTCAACCCCCGCCTGCGTGAGCGGATCAATAATTCTTCAAGCGTTTGACACGAGGAGTGGCCGGTGCCCTCAAAAACTACGTATTTCCGAGTGGTTTCCGTCTACCCTCCAATACTGTTCAAAGTCAGTGGGGATCATTGAGGGTGCACGTCAAGAGATCAACGAATGGGGGTTCTTTGTATAAAAAAACCACAATTTTCTAAATATAAAAGTAGTCCTTTGCTTTTTTATTTTTTAAACATTATAATCAAAAATTAACACGACCATGGTCGCGTGTTCAAATACCATTCAAATATCAGATACAAAACAGAGCTCTACTTTTGCATTCAATCTCGCTCATTTATAACTCAAAGAGATACAGTTAAAATTCGTTTTCTTTGTTATTCAACAGTAGTTATCACTACAGGATTTTCTGTACCCCTCTTGGTGCTTAGGCATTATGTGAGGGGCACATTTTCACCTACCAGTACCCCGGGATCGAATAATGGAGAGCCCGCGCCGGGAATCGAACCCTGGACTGCCGAGCCACAGTCAGTAGCAATACCAACTGGATGGACTACGACGAATCGTTTGAAAAGTTCCTTGTGCATGACTCCTGGATTACATTCGAAAGAAGGTCTGCGACGTTGGAGCAAACCGCAAATGGAAATCTCTGCCCAAAGACAGCCCAAAATTCAAAAAGAAAAATGTTCTCGTCATCCGCACCACCAGAGATTCGCTTGGAAAAAGTCGGGTCATGGCTTAAATCTAACAAACCCCCCTAAATCTAGCGGAACGTTTTGCTGGTGGGTGGCGTGGTGAGAGCGTGGGAAAATTGGAGGCTATAGGAAAGGGAGAGTGCCAAAATGGGAGGGCGAAGGAAAGATTCGAAGGGTGGAAGCTGAAAAAGATGGGGGTCGACTGGCAAAACTTCGTTGGTGGTGGCCGGTTAGCCGGGGAAGGGGATGATGAGGGGGTCCAAGGTGGGTATGAGGAGATGTGAGAAAAACGTTTCCAAGATGAAGATGTTTTGTTGGCGTGTCCAAGTGGAAGAATGGGACAACGAAATAAGCACTTGCCGAAAGGGGATGGAAATAGAGGGAGCAAAGATTTTAGTTGGTGGAAAACTTGCCAGATGCTGAAGGTTCGGATGGAACGACTGTATAAAATTATATGGATCATATTCAGAGGAGAGTCGAACAATATTTCCAAGGATTTGCTGACATGGGTAGACTATGCAAGCATGAAGATAAGTGCAAAATTATGAGAGACTGTCCAAAATTCAAAGCACGTCAAACATTACTTCAAACAATTCCACAATTTATTTTTAGACTTACCAGATCTGAAAAAATAAATTTACGACAAATATCGCACATAAAGTACAAAAAACATGTTACATTTGAAACAATGCTTGAAGCACCGAACAAAACAAACAGTAAAATGATTAATTTTGAATAGCTTTGCTGAATCTGGCTATTTTTGGCAGTGATCGAATTCCAGCTAGTTGACCAATTGCACTTAGGAATTCTGGTTCGATTCGTCTACAAAAACTTTCTATTTTTTAAATTTACGAGTCCCACATGAATCCTAAGTTCCGAACGCGACAAAAATACTTTTATTCTCGGCGTGATTGCCAGTGAACCCCTGCGCACTGGTATATTCAAGCGCTCATTTCCGGACACCTTCAATACGACGGTGGGACTTCCGGGGCGGAGGAGAGAAGAGGGGGAGCATAGCGAAACGGAATCTCACTTTTGTGACGGATAACGGCAGAAGGAAAGGGGTGCCAATTGCATCACGCACCGATTCCGGAATACGTCTATCCACCACCCCTTCTGTCAGTCAGGGCGACCGTAAATGAATTACGGAATTTGGAAAGAAAAATGAAAGGGGGTTCTGCTAGGTCTCGTTTGACCGACGCCATGTTTCGAAGAGAGAGAGAAAACTCTACATCCTCCTGAGACCACGCTTCGACATCGCCTGACAATGAGAATGAGAGCCGCAGACTCGTAAAGTCAAGTTAAAAGTAAAATACAGAAGTTACTTTCTTGAAACTACAACGGTCGCTTCAACAAACAACATTGGAACGCTGAATCGCAGGGATTGGTTTAGACCATCTAATCGAGACACTTTTTAAAAAGCTCTGTTGGTAGGAGGGAGACAGATAATTAATTTCTATAAATTGTTTTATTGTCAAACAATTGTGCTAAAACCTAGATACAGTTAGGCGAGCGCGCTCTCAAGAGGATAGGTAACGCATCTCAGCCACCCCCACCACCATCGCCACCCAGGATAGAAAAGAAAAAACACCAAAGCACCTGCAAGCATGCATGAAAGGTGAGGTGCGTCGGTGATTAATCAATCGGTCTCCCCCAGACCAGACAATACGTTCATATTGCCGTAGAAGTAGCGAAGAAACAGGGCGAGAAAAAAATCGAAACCGCTGTTCTACCTGTTCACAAGTCAATTGGCGGCCGCACCGGAGCGGAGGTATCGCAATTATCGCACGTGTAAATCGGATAATAACAGCGAGAAGATTGTGACGAGCGATGTCGGGTGAGAATATGAGCAGCCAGCATATCACTGACAACTACCGAATGTCGCGGCTCACAAAAATTCCAAACACTCACATTTGTGTACAAAATGAGAGCGAGTAACTAGAAAGTTCTGTGCTCTTGGAACGTTGACAGTCATAAAAATTAGTTCCTCATTCTGGTAGTTGAAATTCCAAACAATGAGCAAACAACCAAGAAACTTCTTCTCACCCGAATTGCAGGGGAGGAATTGATCTCCTTGATGTATTAGAGAAATTACAGAAAACTTGAAGGTAAAGAAAAATAGTGCGTTATTTGAATTATCAATAATCTAATAGTTTGAACGAAATATTGTGCTGAAGGGTTTTATATAGAACTTCAAAAAGTCTGAGGCACTTTCAAGTCGCCATGATAGCAAGATTGTCGTGAATTTGTCTTTGGACTTTTAAACTTACATGAACGTCGGAATTACAAAAATACAGAGAGTCTGTATAATATTTCAGAATTTCTCTACTACAGATATTGACTTTTGTTATTGAACAAACTCAATATGTTCAGTCAGGATGTTGATATAAGGCGAAGCATTTGATATCACCGCTCAATCAGAAATGGCAAGCGACTTAGGAGAACGAAACCCCTAAACATCCGGTTCCAATCCATACCAATTCACACGATACACCGCCGCATCGAGGTGGCGAAAACGTTTATGTTATATCTGCATGAATATTTGAGCGGAA
Organism: Mycogona germanica; assembly: GCA_034698785.1. NCBI lineage: Eukaryota > Metazoa > Arthropoda > Diplopoda > Chordeumatida > Chordeumatidae > Mycogona > Mycogona germanica. The sequence goes on along the minus strand of JAQGBY010004026.1, from coordinate 8,609 downwards.
AAACTTTTCCGTGATCAATTTCGCGCGTAAAAGTGAAAAGTGAATGGTAAATTGCGAGCGAGCGGATCCGAACAAAGGCAAGATAGGTGGGGTAGAAGGCCGCATTGTTAATCCCTAAAAGACACGCCAAAAATCAACGAGAGACACGGGAAGATGATCCTTAACAATTTCTATAGAGAACCGGATCGATTGTTACCAAAAATATGTGCGTGGGTGGGACTTGGAGGAGAGAGAGGTTGAACGGGTGAAACTGGTGCATGCCGGGTCCATCGAGACCTCCTGAGAACATAGAGCGTTAACATTTTTTCTTTTTTTGCTTCAACTTTGATATTTTCCTGTCATTTGCTTAAAACGTAGTTGCTGTACTAGAACTGTTTCTATAACTGCTAGTTAGTTCTAATAGTTTTCACATTCGGTTGCAAGATCGTTCATCGAAATTCTTAGGCAAATCCTTTAAAGTTCAGCATAAATTCTCGAAGATAAGTTCAATTTCCCATATGGTCACCACGACAATCCCAAGTTACTCTAAAAGTAGCTTAATATGTTAAAATATGGTAATCAGGAACGTTTGCCCAATCGATACTCCGAGCAAATGGAATATTTTTATCACGAATGTGAGCTGCGCAAAATTGATGGCCAATCTCAAGACCGTTGTCCCTCTTCTCTGACCCAACCCTTCACGGAGTTCAAGCGACTAAAAATAGCTTTTGCCAACCCTCCCCCGTCATACATCCCAGCCGAACTCGATATACCCATATACCGTACGATAGCAAAAATAAAAAATGTGCATCTTCAATGTGCATACAGTTCAAGTGCATATTTCCGATCGTTTAATAAACACACAAAAGATGGGGAACGAGCGGAGCTTTGACCTCCGGGCACGCCACAAAAACACAGCGTCTCGTCAATCCAACTGCTCAAGATATTGCGCAAACACGTCCGTTATAAACACGGGACAACAGTCACCCTACTAAAAAAAAACTTTCTCTTGGAATTAGTACTGCATAATTTTTTTCTTCAATTGTATAAAGTTAGTTTTAAAAATGTCATGGCGGCAGACAATCATACGTGTAAAAGTAAAAAGAAATATTAAATTTTTTCACGAACTTTTGACATTACTACTCGCATGTACCAAATAAACGGTTTTTCTGTTCCATCGAGTTTATTTTTTGGCTGGGGGCACTCGGCAAGCATTTCGGCCATTTTATTTGTCAAACTTGAAATGGAATAAACGGTTGTGCAAAATTTCCTGTTGCATATACAAGCGGTATAACATACAATATGGTAAATAGATCAGATTACCATGAATCGTATATAATCCGAGTCGCTCAACTCAAAGGGAGGTTTCCAGATATACAATTGGATATTATACGCAACCAGTGAGATATGATCAACGGTATAACTGCTAGGCACCTCAAAGAGCCACACAATTACTTTATCGGGGTGTGTGTTATTATTATACACGCCATGCACCGCGCGACCTGAGAAAGTGCAAGCATATTCCCCACGGTTTTGTTACACAATCGGAATAGGATAAATAAAACCAAAACTATGTAGTACTGTATAGTCGGTAGGCTGCGCACGTCAGGAGGCGTGGCACCGGCTAAACGTATTCGAAACGAACGTGGGGCACATTCGATATATAACAATGGACAGATCTAGCGACGAAAAAGCTCCTACCCCCCGGTTGCGTGTGATGTGTTATTGTTTTCTAGATTGTGGGGTGCAGCTAGATGGTTGTATATTTATCCATCAGAAAGGCGATTTGAATAATATTAAAATACTTAGTGATTTTTTGCATTGGGGCGCTGATGTCGGGATGAGCAGCACCTGACAGGATCATTCGTAATTTTTCGGAAACAAATAATATAGAAGAACTTATTGAATCGACCGGAAAGTAATCTTTTGCAAAATAGAACCATGTTATTTCTCAACGCAACTTAATGGCGTCAATTAATTGCCTTCTAACGTTAAAAAATACCGATCTTAAATTGATAAATGTTACAACCATGGAAAAAACCAATGAGTATTTAAAAATTGAATATTAAAAATTACAAAAACGCACATACGACTTCAAGAATTTGGCGATGTGTTGTGTCAACAACTAGTCAATTGCAATTATGTAATTGCAACCAAGCAACCAATTAATACCCTGAACATGACACGTTGAGGTTAATAATTTTTAGTTAATAAATTCAATAGCTACAGTATACTTCCTACTTTTTATTTTCTAGGTTCACTGAAACTGACCAGTTATCGGAAAATGAAATTGGTAATTGGTAATTTTTGAAAATTGATATTTCTTTCTCGAAATCGATGTTCGTTTAAGTCCGTCGATGGCACTGACAGCATCGGATAAAAGTGCTCCAATGCAAGAACAGCTCCACGACGGCAATCGGCCTCATTATGAAAGGGAAGAAGGAGCGACTCTGACACAATGCAGGGAGGAGTCGCGTCAACGTCATCGGTTTGAGGATGTGTCCTTTTCTACCCGCCCGGGCACCCATGCGACTTTGTTGCGATGACGGCTCAACCGCGAAGCCAAGCGCTGATGCTAACACGCTCATCTTCATTATCCCCGAATCGCGACAACACACAAACATCACATCAGCAAACAATGAAACTCCGGTGGCTTAATTCAATCTCGCCATCACCTTACTTCCTCCACCCCCCCCCCCCCTCACCCCCACCACCACTACCACCAGCACAGGCCAATGGCAGGTACCAACGCTAGCAGCGGGAAATGTTTTTTTATTTTTTATATATTTCCCCCAATCAAATGGTTCGACGGACTTACTCGTCCTAACATCCGCGGCAGATCGTCAACTGAGCTCGGCTCAACTAGAAGGCATCGAAGGGTAAGCTTAACTTAAAAAACACGCACATCTGCAAACTGCAAATCCACGAGGTCGTACAGGGCACATGCGCTGAACATGGCTGCTTTGATTGGAGCAGTTGACAGGCTCTATAATTCCCCTGCACAGTGGGAATACAAAATAGGGGCCGGACACATGGGAATTCACACCCGGATCGCCGCCGTCGCCACAGCACACACACAAAAAAAGGAAGTCAAATGCGAACGGAAAAGCTCACGCACTGTGAGAATCTGAACTTCTCTCTCAGGTGGGACGAATAAGGACGGACGGTGGGTAATTCTGGTGCTCCACGGGGGGCAGGTGACCCGGTCAGAATAAAGGTGTATCTGCGTGACCACAATTTGCCAAACATACCAATCGGCATATTATAGATTTGCTATATAACATGCTCATTGGTTTGAGGAACACGAGCCTCAAAGTCAATGAGTGCTGCTCCACTTTCAACATTATTAACGGAATTTAATTTCTCTGTTATATTTAAATGTGAAACAATCCAAATCAGCGAGCACAAATTAATCTCCCTGTCATTCAGACAGAGGGAAACAAATTGCTCATGGACAGATCAGAAAACTTTAAAATCTATATCTGCAGCGAATGAGGTAACAATTCCTAATTCGCATTTCAAACTGTATTGCGTTTTGGGGAATTTACAATTGTCATTTTTTTTAAAAATCAAAAATAAATTGTAAACCATCATCATACAATAAATACACTGAAAAGACAAACGAAGTGGTGAACTACGGAATTGAAAAATAAAACAAAGTTAGATCGATAATTGTAAAAAAATAATGTCTAGCCAAAAATATCGTAAGACACAATAAAAATCAGATTCTCGATCAAATCCTAAAGCGTTGCAAACATTTCACTACCCCCTCTCCTCTCTCTCCAAAAGCTAGCGCACAACGACGACGAGGATATTAAAAAACCAAGGAACCTGAATATAATCGGAGGAGGAAAGAGTGTGTGTGTGTGTGATGGAGGAGAGTAGGGTGGGGAAACGCTAAAAAAGGGGTAAAAAGTGAGCGGTCGGTGTCACGCGAGACGATGTCGGTCACGCACACGCCATCGGTCAAGCTCCACGCGACCAACAACCAACTTGCTGCAGAATGAGCAATCTCGGCCAACACGTCTACAGGGGTGGGGCCTGTCCACATATTCACCTCAGCGACAGTCGCTGTTGAGCGCAACACGTCTAACCAAACTGGCTAAACCGTTATTTTTCAAAATACCCTTATCTGACTCCACTCCCCATTTAAATGAGCTCCATCATAAACCAGACCATTGGTCATTTATTTTATTTTACCATCACTGTATGTAGTCTCTGCACTACAGGCGTTTCTGTGCCCCTCTTGGTACTTACGAGTCACTATGCGAGAGACACATTTTCACCAGATCGAAATAATCGAGAGCCCGCGCCGGGAATCGAATCCGGAACCGCCTTGCTTCGAATGACATCGCGATTTTTAAATTGCAATACCTATTTTTTGTATAAAGATTAAATTTGTTCCGACTCAACCAATAGGTCCAATAAGTCAACCAATAGGTCAACCAATGGTCCTGCTCGCACAATATATTCGCACAAACTCAAAATTTAAATGCTTCATGATAATAATCGATGAGGCAACTGAACTTTATAAACATCAATCCTTACTTTCCCCTCCTCTCTCTCCTCCACACGCATAGAAAATTAACTCATATCGAAAACAAATCTTTATATTACCGGTGCACGCAGGACGCTAGCCATAACGCTAAAAAAAACGACATGACGTCCTGGATACACGGTCAGCTTTACAGGGCAATTACGTCGTTGCAATTGAGTTTGCAATCAATTTCCATTGTCTTTATCACCACTCTCTAAACAATTGTATATGCAATTTTAGATGGGTGGTGGTGGTGTTAGGGGGATGGGGATCAGGTGGGGTGAATAGCGAAAGTGGAATTGCACACGCAATAATAGCAAAAATGTCCAGCAAGTACTCGTGGCAATAAAAAGGTTTGGCGAGCGTGTGTACACAAACGGCGAAATGATATCTGACAAACGATTGCAAAAAAGCTATCATCTCATTGAATCTGTTTTTCAATATTTGTCTGCAAAAGTGATAAACCATTTTTTAAGTGTCCAACGAATTAAGCGATCACAATAGCAATAAGAGTGATGCGTCAGTTTCAATCAATCAACCTAAATTTAAAAAAGATAAGTGTAGGAATAATGCTGCTAAGATACCCAAATAACAGTTTAGTTCTTGGTTACCAGATTTTTAGTCAATAATGGCTCATTGTGGAAGGATTTGTAGGTCAGGTGTACTTTGTGATGTAAACCCAAAAAGCAATCTAAGCTCGGTTCCTAAGTTTCTTAATAAACAAGTGATTACGTTCAACTACCATCAGCTCCAATCCTCATCCTCATATAATATTTGATTTGTGATGGTTTGACAATTGTTCACATTTACTGACATTGTCAAAATTAAGAAAAGGGTTTCGGACAGCTATTTTCAGGATGCAATCGAAAGTGTCAAAATTGATAAATTACCTTTAGAATAGATGAAAATGGATCGCCCGTTTGCCAAAATGACTGTGAAATGGAAACGATGCACGTAGCACTCACGTAAGGACACAAGACACGCGTGACTATTAAAATAAATATCGAACCGGGGGAAAAATAACAACTGTTGGAGAACACAACAAAACGTCACTATTCGAAGATCGGTCCAAGACAACGCGACTTCCTTAACAGGAACGGGGACGTAAAAATTAGGCACAGTAAAAACTTAAAACGACGACACTAGATGCGATCAATAAAAAAGTCAAAAGTCACTTTTTGCACGGGCCACTTCTAGTTTCGAGGAAACGTTCGGGATACGCGAACCATATGACGCGCGGAGCAGCCAAACAACAACAGACTAACACACGTGCTACCCTTCCGACACGCGTTCGAACCACTCACTGACTGAGGAGTTGAGAAAACTGCTCGACTGACTGACTGCTTGCTTGGTCTCCCCCCCCCCCCGACACAGCTGCCGTTTTGCCAGCCAGTGATGTCAGATAGGGCACGGTGGTACAGGGAGTCGAGGTGTCGCGTCTCGGTAGTTGGCGGCCATTTTAGATCTCACGTGCAGCGTCCGTTCCGACACAGAAGCGACAGCAGAAAAGTGAGCCAACAAAAGCGAAAATAATCACAGCATGTGCAACGAGAAAAATGTTTTGCCAACTTGCCGTGAGGCGGTCTGTTTGGGGGAGACTTAACCGGACAGCAACACCACCTGGCGAAAATATATTCCGGAATACGAAAAAGCGAAATTTTCTCGAATGTGTTCGAAGATTAACTCGCTATCAGGAGAAATGAAGCTTGCCTAAAAATATAATTTGATTTTTGGAAAAGTATTACACTGCCAATAACTCAATAAATTTGATTTCAATCAAACTACTGATTCCTATTAATAGTACTGACTGGCTCAACACACTGCATCTTGTTTATTATTACGTCACAGTGTCGCTAGTCATACTGAATTGAATGTGGCCATCCTCAATCATCGCCTGCGACGACGAGACGGCGATGTCTCGCGCACATCCGTCTTTTTAATGAAATGTCAGTGTCATAAATTGTCAATAGCAATGAAGTTTATTTTTTAAAAACTAAACTGATTTTGATGTTCTGTCAACCACACAAAAGTCTATGGTCAGATCTCCATCCAAGCCGGTTCAAATGAAAGGCCGTTTCCTCTTATTGCAGGTGATAACACCACGGAATCATTATTTTTCTTTATTAATAAAAACCCTTTTTCTCAATATAATGTTTGCGATTGTGCGCGCGATGAATAGATATGGTAAAAGCTAAGATGGCTGCCAATTATTTACCCGAAACGCGGCAATGCAGAACCCAAGAGACGCCATTCCCCTCCCGAACACAATGAATGCTGGACAGGTAAAAGAGTGCAGCGTGGCAGCGAGTGTATGGCGCGCGCGCACCACGCACAGCCTCGGCGCTCCAAAAGGTAGCCGAACCAACATCAAAGGGTACCCCGCATTCTGGGTGAATCGAACACCCAATCGCTAAAACGCTCACGGTACTCGTGAACACCTTGTTCGGTCGTTATCTATAAAAAAGTTAACAAATTTGGACCCGGAATGTCTTGGGCTCGTCTCGATCAAGTCACCAACCAAGGAGTTCGAAACAAGCCAGAGATGGAGCGACATTTTCGTCAGGTGTATTACGAACGATTCAAGCTTCAGGCTCAATTGACAGAATTGGATATTGTCTCCTTCTGAGTGAAAATCGAGAACACCCCTCGACGCTTCAGTGTGCCACGGTCGGTTATTACTCTGTAATTCAGTTGGCGCGCCGCCTTCTAGGTCGCACGTCCATCTCTCCTTGTTCCTTGTATGTATACCTAGGTGCACAGACAGCCTTATCGCGATCGCTGCAGGTGGACTGTGCATATAAAAAATGAGAGAACGGTGTCATTAATAGTGATGGGATATGGACGGCTTCCGTGAGCCTCACCTCTACTTCCCGACAACTCAAGAGGGAGGAACAAACTCAAGGAAACTATTTGACAAAAATATAAATGCTGCTGGCGAAGCAAGGAAACGCGACAATTGTTTCACCTGATTTTAAAAAATATATATTTAGAGACGTCTTCTTTGAAAGTACTGAAAATAGTGATTTTATAAACTGTAGATAGGCAATCAAATCAACATTCACCGTCATGTTGGTACAATGCACTTCGTTCAAGCTATTTGTTAATTAAGGAGAGACGTCTACCAGCGCTTCCTCACTATAAAAAAAACCCAGGTCATTTAGCCCTGATAGCCTAATACTTAGGTAGGGATCTTTAAAGTGTACCTGAAATCGTACAGGGACGGGCCCCACTGTTTTACTTCCATTCCGAAGGAAAGCGTGCGTATGAATTTCTCGCACCCCAAAAAATTTCGAAGGTCTCTGGAATCGAGCCCACGAACTCCGTGAATAGCAGTTCGACGAGCAAACCACTACGCCACACACAAGACCACTACGGATCAGACAGTTGTGGATACGAGGTCAAATCGGAAGTGACAGAATAAGCTTGGAGTCAGAATCCTTTTTAATGACACATTTCACGTTTGAAATCCAACAGTCAGACGAGATGCGGTCGCATCGCTGCAGGATACGGATACGTGCAACTGTGCACGTATCCGTATCGCAGACAGATAGATTTCCGGGTCACCCAATGACGTGAATCGACCTTCTGTCCCCCCCCTCCGATCACAAAAAAAAATGTAGACGGCCACAAGTCGTTCTCGTCTCCCTAGTTAGTTATCTCACGTCATGTGTAGTCCGGGCAAAACTACTAAACGATGATTCCGCCACGGTTGCTTCTTCAGAAATATCATCCACCCAGCCCCATCACCAACTCCTTGCACGTTGAAATGAGAATCGAGAAAGACATGTATCATCATGCGCCACCATTAAAAACCTGCCCTGTACCCCCCCCCCCTCCACTCCTCCTCCTCCTCCTCTCCTTCACCACCGCTACCGCCGATGACCTACACACCTCACACACACCGGTCTGTGTCGTATATGGCCGAGGAAAGTGGGGTACTCTTTTAGTTCGTTTTTTCTTTGCCCCGGCGCGCGGACGAACCAGCGCCGGCCAGTCGAGGTGAGAGTGCCCGCGAGCACAGGAAGGGGTTTCTCGACGATTCTTTCGCGCGAAGAAAAACTAACGTAGCAGCGGCGGAGTATTGCTTCAAACT
>JAQGBY010004025.1:0-17643 GCA_034698785.1 Mycogona germanica | reverse complement strand
CTTGTTGCCGATTTTTAATTGCAGTCCAAGCAATTTTCCCCTTACATCTTATTATTCCTTATATCGGTATCATTATCAACTATTTTTGAATGAAATGAATAATTGTATTTATCTGAATATATTGTTTCTATCACTGTATTCTCTTTACACCACGGGCATTTCTGTACCCCTCTTGGTGCTTAGGCACTTTGCGAGGGGCACATTATCATATATGCACAAACAATTTAGCCACATCCATCAGTTTTTGCTAACCTTGATGGTGCTAACATTTGCTTTAACATACAATTTAGCCACATCTATCAGTTTTTGCTAACCTTGATGGTGCTAACATTTGCTTTAACAAACAATTTAGCCACATCAATCAGTTTTTGCTAACCTTGATGGTACTAACATTTGCTTTAAAAAATAGGATATGGTGAGTGAAATGTTACGATTAATATTTGAAATAATATTTTACATGTAATGTTGTGTGAACTGTCCCATTTATGGTCACACACATCAGAACTGGATGGGGTCAATACACCCCATTCCACAGCACATTCCCTGATTTGGCTGGTCATTGACCAGCACCAGCCAGGCAAAACTATTAGCTTGCAAACTAGTTTATTACTCCACACACTCCCTCTTTACCCTTAACAGTCTAACCAGCAGGGAACAGGTAGGGAGGGAAAAGGAGACAGGCACGTGTGTGCGCCTGTCACAGTGCAATGCCTGCTGGGAGTACAGCAGAGCCACCTGGTGAGCTGTGAGCCAACTGCTCAGTCTGCAGTGTGCAGTAAACATTTAAAATCATTCCTGACTGAAGCTGTGATAGGAGTGGTTGGACCAAGACCACACTTATGTCTAGCCCGAGAATTATCCCCAACACTACAGAATCTAGTTTGTGTCTCAGCTCCTTAAAGGGACTGTGACAAGATTGTGGTGAAACCTGCAAGAGTTCCTTCTCATTCCACCATAACACCAACTGAAACCAACTGAGAATAGTGGAGTACGGAGGACAAGAGAGGACTACAATTTTCTACAAGACAAGAACTGGAAGATGGTGTAAAAATTCTGAATGGATGCCAGAGGATATCTGGACAGGATTTTGAAATATACTTTGCCAGATTGTTCCAGATTGTGCCAGAGCATCAGAGGACTTCAAAGGACAATCTATTTATGCTGGGCCCTACAAGTAGTGAATATGCATACCATCCATTTTTGAGCTATTGGGTTGTTGTAGGGAGTTGTTCTTGGGAATTGAGTGTGGAGGGGATTCCCACTATATTTATTGTCAGGTTGATAATAAGCCTGCATGTTTAATTGAAGTAAATTATCAAAATGCCTGTCAACGTATGAGTGATTGATTTTGGGGGTTGAATAGTGTTTGTGTTGAATTGGGAAAGACCTTTCAACTTTCAAGTGAGGTGCAGACTTGTGTAAATTATATACACAGTTCCAGCTTATGAAATGGTGCTGATAAATTTTTGCAACTTACACACTTGTCGAAAGATTCATGTGACAGTGGTTTAGTGAGCACATCAGCCATCATTTCATTGCTTGGACAGTAGGATATAGCTATGATGTTTGTCTCACATAGATCACGCAGATGGTAGTGGCAAACGTCAATGTGTTTCATCCTGGCTCCAGATCGGTCCGACTGGATTTAATACAACCTTGTATACAACCAACGTATTCTGCTTCAGGCGATGATTTCACAACTGTAGTTTGCTATTGGCTGGCCCAGGTGACCATGTTGTCACCCAGTTGCAGAAGAAAGCCCATTGTTGACTTGTGATCACGTATATCACCTGCTCAATCCGCATCTCAACGTTGTGCTACTCTTAGATGACAATCGAAGTGTCATGTCGATGCTGGTGGTGGTGAACTTCATTACTCTTTTTACTGAATTCCAGTCAGCTTCCATAGGTTTCTTGATTCATCGTGCGAGGAATCCAACTGTAGCAGCAATGTCGGGTTGTGACACGGTTGCTATTGTCATGGCCCTGGAAGATTCTCTGCCAGAGTGAGTGGCACTACCACAAGTTAAAGTGTATTTTTCAGTCAATTCTAGGCAAGATAGCAAGTGTGCATGCCAAACAGGAAGTGACAGAAAAGTCACTTCCGGTTTGGCTAATTTCGGTTATTTTTAATGTTTTAAATGTACAAAATCAACTTTTGAACAACTAGCTGAGCTCTAGTTGTTCAAAAATGTTCTTTTCTCGTAATTTCATATGTTTGTCTTAAGCGCGTGCCAAAACAGGAAGTAACAGATTGGACTTCCTGTTTGATTACAAAGTGTTTTAAATATGTTTTGAAGTGTTTATTAGAGTGCCCCAGTGAAGTCAGAGTAGCTGATGGTACTCAAAACAGTGTTTTCCATATGTTTTTCCCAAGCGCGCACTCCAACAGGAAGTACCAGAGATCCACTTCCTGTTTGGCTTTTTTATTGCCAAAAGTGTTTTTCATGATAAGAGTATGTGCCAAGTAAGGGAAGAAGCTTCAGATCCCACCACTAAAAAGTGGGCCTAGTTAGATTTAAATTGCCAGTCATGTTTTACCTAGGAAATACAAGTGTGTTTCTTAATTTTCACTATTTTAATTGTATGAACCCTTCAAACTTATCCGATCTACTTGATCTTGCACTTATTTTGTAGATCTAGGTCCCCTCTATGCTACACTAAAGCGATCTGAGGTTTCTTTCATAGTCTAATTCATGTTTTAAGATGTAATTTGGTGACGTTTTGGAGAGATTTCCAAACGTTTCTCCCCATAACTTCTGCTTGGTGCAATACTTTTGAATTCCGTGAACAGCATTTGAAGCTAAAAGTGTCCACCTTTCCAAATCTTATTTAATAACGTTTCTAGCCCTTATGGTTCAATTTTGGCAGCTAGTCGAAGTTTTGAAACTAGCACAAATCAATTTAATAAATGTGTTGAAGGTTTGGAACCTTCTGGAAGGTAGTTGGAGGTATTCTCACCAGAGGGTGCCTCCAATACCTTCTCCTGATTGGTTGAGAGGGGTGCAGTGGTTAGCTTTTTCCAAAATGCACCTCTCTCATCCTAAGAGGTATAAATAGGAGAGACAAAGCTACACTAAGTCTCTTGATCGTCTGGGGAGGCAACAGCAAACATCTCTCCTCTACTCTTCCACTTGTAGTCTGGCTGACCAACACTCAGACTAACAAGGCTGCACTTACCAACTTTCCACTTCCTGTTGAGAAACCAGCGACCATCTAGGAGCCCTGCTGAAAGAAGCTGGCCTATTTTGGGTGCTAGGGTTCTTACCACTTCCTGTTGAGAAACCAGCGACCATCTAGCAGCCCTGCTGAAAGAAGCTGGCCTATTTTGGGCTCTTGGGTTCTTACCACTTTCTGTTGAGAAACCAGCAACCATCTAGGAGCCCTGCTGAAAGAAGCTGGCCTATTTTGGGTGCTTGGGTTCTTACCACTTCCTGTTGAGAAACAAGCAACCATCTAGGAGCCCTGCTGAAAGAAGCTGGCCAATTTTGGGTGCTAGGGTTCTTACCACTTCCTGTTAAGAAACCAGCGACCATCTAGGAGCCCTGCTGAAAGAAGCTGGCCTATTTTGAGCACTTGGGTTCTTACCACTTCCTGTTAGCAACCAACTTCCTGTTTGGAATGAGAGAGAGAGAGACAGAACCAACTTGTTTTGCTTCTCATACCCAGCCGAGCGAGTTTGCTGCTTTTCTTCAAAAGTAACTGGTGGACACCCCCAACGTTTAAATTGTTTTTGTGGCATCTACACTGTCATCGTCTTAAAATTGTGTCTTCATCGAACTTGCTGTAAAACCTCTTCAATGTGCACCCCAATAAATCATTTTATGCAACTGCAAACCCACATCTCCTTGCTGTTTTTGCTTGTCAATTTGAGTTTATCTTTAGTTCACAAGCCTACCACCAAAAGGACGTGACACTATGTAGAGGAGTGATCCAATCACTTGGTGGTATCGTTTGTTGTTCGGTAGATCTCAGCTTGAATCGGTGCTGGCTGCCGGAAATCCAGTCTACATTGGTGTTGCTGCTGACTTTGGCTTGTTAAGTCCATGTTCGTGCAGCATTTGGATGATTTTGTTTTTCTGGCTCAGCAGGAAGGAACCATCTTCCTCTTGTTTGATCTTTATACCGAGATAGTGTGTCACCTCTCCGAGGTCCTTTATTTCAAAGTGATTGTTGAGCTATTTGCTTATGTTTGCAGTCATCTCTGCATTGTTTCCAGCCACAAGATGATTGTCACCATATAACAATGCTTATGTCATTTCATTGTTGTTATTCCGCGTGAACAAACATTTGTTGGCTTGACTTTGCTTAAAGTTTAACTTTTGACAAGCTTTAGTCGCCCAGGTGTTCCAAGCACACTCTGATTGCTTGAGACTGTACAAGCTCTTTCGAATTTGACAAACTTTATCTTTGTTTCCCGGTTCCTCGAAACCCATGGGTTGCTCCATGTCAAGCTCTTCAGAGATTTTGCCATTTAGATATGCACTCCAAATATTGAGTTTTTGTACATGTAGCTGTTTGCATTGCTGCAACAGATGGCAGTGTTCTGATAGTGTCATGCCAAACTACAGGTGCAAACATTCTGTCATAGGCGCTCCCGTATGTTTGAGTGAAACCTCTAGCGTCAAGACATGCCTTGTGGGTGTGGACTGCTCTTTCGTTGTCCTGCTTGGCCTTGAACACCCATTTACTTGAGATTGCTCTCTTGCCTGATGACAAGTCAGCAAGATCCCATATGTGGTGCTTCTTGAGAGATTTAATCATTTCCTCTCCTGCCTTAACCCATTTGACTTTCTCTCATGCTGGCAGGCCCTGAACTTCGTTCCAGCTCTCAGGTTCATGGTAGACCATCTCCACCTTAGGCGTTTCAGCAGTTTCAGTCAGTGGTGCTGTCACCATATTGTTGCTCATTCCCTCTTTCATTGTCTGATCATTGTTCATCATTTTTCATGGGTGGCCGGGTCTTTTTCTTGTTGTTTGAGGAACATCGGTCATTGGCGGTGTAGGCTGCTCATCAACTGTGTCATGGTTGATGCTGCTTTCAAACTCTACCATTGAGCTTGGTTGAGTTGCAATCATTGCAGCAGCCAGCTCACCTCTTCTGTCCTCGTCCAGAGAATATGGATCCCAGCTGTCGTCATGGTTTACCCCTTCTGAACATTGACAGCTTGTCATTCTCGATGATGTGCACATTGCAGCTCAGTCGAACCTTGTGTGGTGTTGGGTCCATGACGAGGTATCATTTTGTTGATTCTCTGTAGCCGACCAGGATGACCTCCTCCATGACATTGTCTAGCTTCTTGCATTTTACCTTTGGAATGTGGGTGAAAAAACAAAAACCGATTTACTATAAAATAGTTTTTTTTTTTTTTTTTTTAGTTTCCATCAACTGTAGTCAACCGCACTACAGGCTTACGTCCCCCTCATGGTGCTTGGGCACTGTGCGAGGGGGAACGACCAGTACCCCGGGATCGAAATTTTCGAGAGCTCGCGCCGGGAATCGAACCCGGGACCGCCGAAACCACAGTCAGTCGCTAAACCGACTGGGCTACGACTTCATATGGTGTCCGTTCATATGGTGTCCGTGCTACGCTTCTGCATGGCAATTTGATTCTGCAGGTAAGATTCCCAATTTGCCTCTTCTGCCCAGTAATGTTTGCTGAGACCTGCATCAATTAAAATACATCTTGCCATTTTGATAATCGAAATGGCAAGATGGTTCAGGTACACCATTCTGCTCTAGCATGTGGGGACCATCAGCTGATGCTCTATCCCCTCCTGTCGCAGGAAGTCTTTCAGATTGTTACCTATGTGCTCCTTTCTATTGTCAGTGCATAGCTTCTTCAGCTTTCTTCAGAATTTTGTGTTCATCACTGCAATGTACTCTCAGGTGGCTTCTGCCACCTGAACCTTCAATTTTAGAAAACATACATTTGCATAATGTGAAAAATCATCAATAAATGTTAACATGTAAATATTTTCATTAAATGATGGAACATGAATTGGACCATACAAATTGAAATGCACAAGCTTGTTAGGAAATTCTGATCTGGAACTGCTAGGCTGAAATTTTTTTACGTTAACTTCCCTTGATGCAACACTCACACATTGTTGGCATAACCTCTGCAGTCAAAGTCGATCCCATCAGCCATCTTCTTTCGTATGATTATCGTTGCTCCCTTGTGTTTGGATCTCGGGATTAGGCTGTGGAAATGATAAAGGTTTCCCGGTGCCTCCAAACACATTAGGACATTTATGTTGGTGCTAGCTGGCTCCTCACAAATAGTGACACTTTGGTCGTTAAACGTGACCATGTGCCCTGAGCATGTGATGCACTTCACTGAGAATAAATTCTCCTTCAGCTTAGGAGCATGTAACACTTTGGTGAGAACCAAATTAATCACATTTCCTGCTGGATGTCACACTCAAACTCTGCCAATGACTATGACTTTCTGGTCACCACTGTCGGCAACTCCACTGTTGTCATCATATGACTCATACGGTATGGTACTCGTATGGCTCTAGAGTCAATGAACCACATATCATTTTCATTGTTGGAGGTGCCGGCTGGCAAACATAGAGTAAGAGCTCGTTCTCCACACTGCTGGATGTCACCAAAGTTGCTTGAGGTTGTGTCATTGTTGTGGCCCTCGGCTTCTTTGGCTTCCTGCAGTTGGCAGAAAGATGGCCCACCATGTTGCAGTTAAAACACTTTCGTGTCTTCTTCGTCTGCTGGGTGGTCTTGTTGTTTCATCTGTGTGTTGTCGTGGAAGACTCACAGCACCTTCGTTTTGTTGTCATTGCGATTGTCATACTTCTGTGTTTGCCTTCCTCCCACAGCTTGTGGGTGAAGTCTTGCTCAGAAATCTTTTTGATTCCCTGACCTAGGATGCCGCATAGCCAGGACTTGTTTCTGCTCAGCAAGCTTGTGACGCTTGCGGCAATGGTGTCCATTTCTGGGACCATGTTGCCGGCACCACGAATTTGAGCCAGTATGTCAGAGATCTTTTGTAGATGCTTCTCCATACTGCCTGACATGTACTTCAAGTTGTACAGACCTGCCTTGACCTGCACACATTTCAAATAAAATACTCGCCCATAGTAGGCTTCCAGCTTGAACTAGACCTCTCGTGCAGTAGCTAGTCCTTGAATGCTGTTCCTGAGTGAGTCATGAATGCTCAGTATCAGGCATCCCTGAGCTTTAGCATATGCTGTCACCCAGGCGCTGGTGACAATGTCAGGCTCAGGTTTGACATTGATGATTATGTCCCACAGTCCCTGGACTTGAGTAGCCTTGTTCTTTTGTTTCCAAATAGCATAGTTTGTTCCATCCAGGTATGACACGCCCATTTTGGATGTATTCATTTTGAAAATTAATGTTTCATTTTAAATTTTGTTTGTTACGTTTGATTTCTTACATTTCGTTTGTACATTTTAGTAATCAATTTAAGCTAACTTAGCCCATTTGCTATTATTCCAATCCTTTTATTTGTTCAGGATTTGTAAGATAAATGTCCTTTGGCTTTGTTTAGCACTCACCACATTTTTCCATGTGGCCTAGGCTGTTTAGTGTTCTAAAACAATGTTCAGTTTAAATGTTCATTTTCATTTTTACTCACTCAATTTTTCATTTCTTTGCACACTGGACTCATAACCTGTTGAAATGTGGTGAACAAATTGAGGAGAACGTTTTATTTACTTTGGATTACATACAATTACTTTAATACGACCTGTTGTGGCGCAGTTGGTTTATGACGGACTGTTGTTCGGCGGTCCCGGGTTCGATTCCCGGTGCGGGCTTTGGCTCGGGGTACTGGTGAAAACGTGCCCCTCACATAGGGCCTAAGCTCTGAGAGGGGTACAGAATCTTCCTGTTGTGACCCGTCACTTCAGTGAATTCAAAAAAAAAAAATATTTAGTTACGATATAACATTGTGTTCTACATGACGCCATTTTGAGAGCACCGGAAGTGAGATAACAACAACAAAATGGTGCTTTAAAAAATGGGGTCTAGATATGGTAAGGGAAAATTTACGCTTAATATTTGAAATAATATTTTACATTTGATATATTCAGTTAATTTTTCGAATTCTTCTGATTAATTATAACGTTTTATTATTCGGTTGCCTGGTGACCCTAACATTTTTCGTACAGGTTGGACTTAATGGTCACCCTAAAAATGAATCAAACCACAAATTACCCCCAAATATAATAATCAAGGAATAACAGCAACTATTATTCTATTTTGCCAGCATCCAAGCCTTCTAGTGACCGAATTATTTATTAGTAGTACAGCCCCCAAAGCCTGAAAAGTAGGAAGTTCATTTAGTACCCACACAATCTGAAAGGTGTTGCCATGTGTAAAAAAATGTTGAGTTGATCAGGTTCCATAAATAAAAATAATAAACTGAACATGGCTGTCCCGTGCTTTTTCCCCTTTTGCTTAAACTTACCATTGTTGACATCTTACATATTTCTTGTTTACATATTTGACATGAAACCCGATTTATTTGGTCACCAAAAGTGGCGAAATCGGCATGTTTTGTCTTCGAAATGCGCCTTAGAAGGGCTTTCCGCGGCAAAAAAACTGCATGTGAGGGTTCGCATGGTGGCTCTGACCAGCGCCAAAAACGTGAATCTTTTGCGCACACGTGCAGTTTTTAATGGCTTTAGCACCAATGACTCATCACTAGATGAAACTGTGTTGGTTCGGAATTTCTGTGTGGTGCAACATCTGACTGCCAAAACGCTCTTTTTGAGCCATGCAGGGAAGCTTGGGGTGGCTCAGCAGCGAAAATGAGCTCGGGCATAGATCGACCAAAAACTGTGTCGGTTGATGACCAAAACTGTGTGGTGCTATGTTAATCGAATGGGGTTTGGGCAGCATCAATGTTGGCTGCCCATATAGCATTGCACAGACACAAAATAGTCTAGGGGATGATCACTTCTCCAGACTGCACATGTTCAGTAAACAAAACATGTACAGTTTTCCCCAGTCACTTTGCTGAGACTGTACATGGTTGGGTGGTAGGTTTCTTGGTCTGGAAATTTAGAGTGACCAGCCCAAGAATTGGAATTGGATTGCCATATTCTCAGCACAAGTGCCATGCAGGGAAACTCCATCAGAGGCAGCCGCCCATGTATTCGAATGAAAAATTGGGCAGCATTCAGAAGTTGGCGACCCTGTATAGCTCGGTACAGTTTTGAACAGAGACAGAATTTTGGGGGTGGGTTAGCCAACACACATAAGACATAAATCAAGCTGTCAAACCACATACAGTTGAGGAACAGTCATCTGGAGAGAGGACTGCACCTCAAAACTGTGTATGGTTTTCAGTATAAAAGCTCTGGGCACACTTGTAGCTGGGTTCTTATTGTTTCATTGCTTCACCTTCACGGTTCTTGGTTTTCCCATATTTCTGGTTGAATCCTGAGACCTGTGATAGTGGCTGAACATTAGAACATATGTGTCATTGGATTTGCTGAATACTACACTTTATCTCTTGCTGGGCTTTGCCATTGGATTACTACATCTGCCATTGGGATTACTTCACTGTGGCCATCCATTCGATTTCTGTAATTGGATTACTACACTATCACTGCTGCTGAGTTCTGCCATTGGATTTCTTCACATCAACTGATTGTGCTTCACCATTGGGATTACTTCACTGTGGCCATCCACAAATTCTATTGGATTAGTTCACCATTGCTTGCTGGGCTTTGCCATAGGAATACTGTGCTTCACATTGCTGATCTTGGTCATAGATTAGGATTATTCCAAAAAATACTTCGTCTACAACATCTTTACCCAGCTGGGGCAATCATTGGAAAAATATTCACCAGTTCTCAGGCTTTGCCATTGGAATATTCAACACAGCCTTGATGGGCTTTCCCAGCTGTTGAAGGAATTAATCAATTTTTCTAAGCTTTATAACCAACCAGTGGTGTGCTGAGGATTTAACCAACCTCCTCATAGTATATGGAGTTCTTTAACACATTATTGGCCTATGCTACAGATTAATTGATTTCTTTGAGGATTTTCCAGTGGTGTGCTGAGGATTTGACCAACCTCCTCTTAGTATATGGAGTTCTTTTAACATATTACTGGCCTATGCAATTCGAGATTCCTCAATATCTTGTTGGGTTTGGTCATTGGAGTCTCCATATATAGATCTACCTGTATTGATTTATTGTTGGAGCCAGCACACTGGGTTGCTGTTGCTGATCTGTGGAATTCGGGCCATTTATTGAGCATTCTGGTGATTTTCATTGCCATTGGTGTCATAGCTGCCACATTTAATTAATTCTACCTGTGGTCTGGTGGTGCAAGGTGATGCTACAGTTTCCTACACATAGCCAAGCATTGCTTATTTAAATCTACATTGTGGTTGCTGAACTTGATGCTGCAAGGAAAATAATCTCATTTCTGGATTACATCTGCTACAAGTGAAGTTAATTCGTGGTCAGGCCTTCAGTAAATCAGTGAGGTGCAGTGAGTGCAGTGTTGTGTAAGGTTAAGTGCATTTTCCATTAAAATTACAACTACACCAGTCTCAGGTGTTATCCACACATTTCAACATTCAAAAAGGTTAGGTAAAATACAATTTCAATAAATATAACATCAAATTTCGTACTATAGTGCTGCTGTAGAGTTACACTAAACACAATAACATATCATTTTAGAAATCAGTTCATCACACATGATCTGGGGATTTCTTTAATGATTTTTTTTTGCCTGAGACAGTGCCGGACGAGAAAAGATGAACAAGAGTTTGATAAAACTCTTCTTACAATAAATGTAAGATATAGATTGCAGAATCTATCCTTCCTCTTCCTTCCCCCTCCCTGACCAATGAGAGCGTGCCCTGACGAGACCCAATGGGGAGTAGGGGTGGCGCTGGAGGTCAAGACGAGAGTCTAGGTCAGAAAAACTCGACCGAAACTCGTTGTCACTTCTCACCGCCCAGTTGACCACACTGGTCATTTTATCTATGATATGCTGTTGCCGTTTTGAGTATATTTAAATTATGATTTCTTCCTCTGATCATTGGTGAATTTTAAGTCGAATAACTTAAAAGTAAATTCTGGAAAAATAGTCTTCTATAAGAGTTTTGTCTGTCGTCAAAGATAGAACATTTAAATCTAATTTCGATGAACTCTAAATTTCCTTCTAGGCGAAATTAAAACCTTCACAGTAAAATGATTCTACCAAAAAGATTTCATTTTGTGTTTGGTAAAAATCGCCAAGAGAAGAAAAATTTGGTTTATCGCTCATCACTATAGCATGGACACTTTATTTTATTTTATTTTTATTTATTTTTAATTCACTGAAGTGATGGATCACAACAGGAAGATTCTGTACCCCTCTCAGAGCTTAGGCCCTATGTGAGAGGCATTGAATGCCGTCGAACTATCTACGCATGAAAGACTCTTGTATCGTGATTCGGTGTAATACGTGAATACACAAAAATCGTCGATTATGAGATCGTGAGAATAAGAGGAGGTTTTCATCCAACAAGAGAAATTTTTTCCTTTGCTCTCAAACCGGTAAGGTTGGAAAACCGCCCAATTTCTTCTCGGTGTGTTTAAAGAAGTTGTCGGCGGAAAAGGACCGAGACTACGAGTGTTTGTGCGACTGGGAGTGTTTAACGGAAAGATGATGGAAATTCATTTCGACTGAAGCGTAAGAAGGGGTTGCTCCCTGAATTTCACATAGACAATTTATCATTTTATGAATACATGTTTTTTATAGTAAAAGTGTTCTAGAATAAATCAATAATGATCAACTGAATTTGGAAGTAAATTGATTTGCCAAAGAAGAATGTCCTTGAATAGAACCTTGAATAGAATTTGAAGAATTGATTTTATTTTGATTGCTTTGCATTGCCTTATTTTGTAGAACTAAAGTGTTGTTTTAATCATGTGATTTAAAATGATAGCTTACATAAATAATGGTAAACTAATATATTCACAAACACATTTTAACACAATTAAATACACATTACAATATACCAAAATCGAACGTACTACACACAATTTATATTTATTCTCTGGGAAACTGTGCTGTGCTGGTTAAACCAGTCGTTTCTGTGTTGAAACTGTGCCCTGGGGATATTCATTAATATTGAGTTTAGTTAGGTTTTAACTTTGGTCATTTGTTGGTTGGAACATCAGTTCTAACCTCTGAAAATTTGAATCAATTCTGATCATTCAATCATATTTTAATTTTATCTCAAACATCGATAAAATAAAATAGGGATGAACGGAATGCTGGACGCAAACACAAAAAAGGCGATAAGAGTTGGCGAAACCCTACTAATATAATAATAGTAAACTATTATTTAAAATGAAAAAATTAAACTAGAACATCGTGGGAACTGACACTACAGATACGTGCATCCCCTGACACTACAGATACGTGCATCCCTATTTCATTTTGAATATATCGGCGTGTACTACTCCTTATTAGTAATCGATAAAATAGTGCGACATCAGTGTTGGTGGTACCTTGTCGATTGGATTTTGAATAATTGAGGAAAAATACTTCTCTTTGGGTTTTGTTTCGGCAGAGTTGTAGCTTCTGGCCTATATTATAACCAGCTGTAATTTGGTCGAATTCTGACAACGCAAACATATTTAAATCAACCCCGGGAAAGCTACCTGGGTTTGGGCTAGGTTATTTTGAATAATTGGGTAAAAATGCTTCTGCTCGGATATTTTGAGTTCTGTCTCAAGGGGATTGTAGGTACTGACCTATATTCTGAACACATATAATTTGGTCGAATTCTGACAACGCGAACATATTTATTTCAACCCAGGTATGATTTCCAAAGGGGGGCTTACTTGAGTAGATAGTGCTGTATTGCTGTCTTGTGGTGCCAATGAGTGGATACTGGGCAAGTTCTGAATAAATAGTTGAATTCCCTCATTGAATTAAGAGGTTTGCTGACAAAAATATTTATTAACACTTTACATAAATTACACAAATTAGTGGGTTAAATCAGTAGCCATGGGCGAGTGGGTTCAGGTTTGAACAGCTGTGGGTAGTGTTGCTTGTACTGTAGTGGTTAAATCTGGGACTAGAATTGGGATCAGGAATAATATAGTAATTCTGAAATACAGCTTCATTGCTTTATTTTGATCAGGTTTCGGGTGCTGGAGAACAGAGCAAAATTGATAATTTGCACTTCCATATAATTCAGGGCTTAACTTCCTTGGGCTTATAGGAGGTGGTGTTGTCAACATTTGATTACTTTAATTTGTGCATTGGGACTTGGGCTACAAGGATCAATCATTGTTTCAAAATTTATAAAGTCGATTAATACAGATTTCCATCCCTGGGCAAACATAGCTGCCTGAAAATCAGCTGTTTGCACCTGGTAGGGGTTTTCTTCCCACTTCACTACACAATCAATAGAATTCACAGTTCAGTGCTGGTTCATTGAACATTATAGTGCATATTCTGATATTTTAGGAAATTCATAAGATTTAGTAAATTTCCTGGTGTTGCCATAGAGTCTGGCAGACAGGTGAGGATCTGCATAGAGGTTGGCCATTGGCAATACCTGAGTTAGGAGATTCATTTCTGTTTGATTTGGGAATTGAATATTTGGATTTTAATAATATTTCCTGAAAGGTTATAAGTGCTACTACAGTGTTTAATCATCAATATTGACACTGAGGGTTGGGTTTGCACAGTATTTAGACGCAAAATCATAGGGGTTTTGGTGCCTATGGAACCTGGTTCCATTGCTGGCACAATTGAGAAAATTGCATAAGGTTGAGGTTTGAGGTTTATTAGTTGTGGAGAAAACACACATTTGAGTTGGTTCTGAGCACATTTTCATCTTGTATCGGAATAGATAATTAGGTATAAACCTAGTGAGGTATTGAGAACACCTTACAAGGTTTGGGGCTCTTTGTCCTTTGGAAGATTTGGTGTTAGTTAGGCTTGGGTCTATTGTACCTTTTGGATAAGTCTAAGGAAAACCTGGTCATCTGGGATCTTGGGATATTCTGAAGGAAATGGAGCCTTAGGGGGCACTCACATTGAATAGGTTGGAATATTGCAGCGGGATATTGGGCAGCCATAATTAGAATAGGTAAATTGGATTTAGTTGGGGAAAACATAAAATGCAAGTTCAAATCAGACCTCAAGAAGTAGTCGGGGAATTTCATCCACAAGGAGAAAGGAGAAAAGGGAGAGAGTAGGACACTGGTCAAACCACTCAGATAAATAATCCGGGCTGTCTGCTTTGGGATTATCTCACTGTTTGACTTGGCCACTGTGTACAAGACCGAAAATCGGGTTTGTTGATGGAATAAAAGTTAGGATAGATTAGCTACGAAAACATAGATTGGATTATTATGTGGTGGAGCCATACAGACATAGATCCGATAATCCGGGGATACACATAGAAATTCACATACATAAGATATAGGGAAATATAGTGGGGTTGAGAATAGTTGTCACAGCTGTCTGCTTATTGTTGTATCCGACCACCAGGTGCAGGTGGGCATAAGTGCATAATAACTAAGGGAAGTTGGTTAATGACATCACATGTCCAAGCCTCATCAATTTTGGGATTTAAGATAGGATCTTGTGTTGGGGTTAAATTATAATTTTATTTGTGCTCACAATAGTTCGATTCCAGTAAGTGTGATTCCGGTTGATCACAGCAAAGGGGTTTAAGCTTGCATCAGCATTGCGATTTTTGTTTAAAGGGCAGTAGAGCAGAGAGTGTGTTGGATAAGAGTCTAGGTTAAGGGCCTGCACCAGCATTCCAGTCCATGTCAAAAGGGCCTTAATGTAGAGTGTGTTGGTTGTTGAGTTTGGGACATTGAACTAGAGGAGTTGATATACGGCAACTAAAGTGCCAAGCTTTAATATCAGTAAGGGCAAAATATCTCCTAAAAGTGGATATATGTGCTTTATTTGTCCAGTGTTGGATTATATTGAGATAAGTTAAAATAAAGTGAGAGGCTTGGTCCTCGCTCACAGTAATTAGAGTAGTGTAGTTGCACTTCTCTCGTATTTAAAAGTAAAAGAATATCTAGAAATCAATATTGCTTCAACTGTAAGCCATCCCAAAACAGTAACAGCAACACAATTAAAAGGGATTCGTCATATAAGCAAACACACACTAATTCAATAAATAAAATAAAGTTAATACAAAATAATCACACATTGGTTGAAAAGAAAAACATAGGACATTTGTTTTAGGAGATCTGGTTAGTTAGCGATAGGGCCAACTCCTCTGTGGCATGTGTGGTGGACACCAGCTGGTTCCCACCTCTGCATTAATAATTCAAATACTTGGGATATCCGGGAATCCCGTCTATCTTGAAGTTAGGCTTCGCAAGTCGACAAGTTTTGAATGAATAGAAATTCTAATCTGAAACAGTACATAACATTGCACACAGTAAAATTCATATTAGTAAATGGTCCTCGTGGCTTTGGGCTCTTTGGGATGTGAAGGGTCTAGTGTGTTAGGATCCCTACAAAGTCTATTGATTCCAATTATCTGCTAGGTCATATTCAGAAGGGTTAAATAACCTGTTTGCGTTAAAAAATTATGGGTATTGTCTTCGGATTTAATATTGTTCAGTAAAAATAGTGCTCTTAACAGTGTTGATGTGGACAATCTGTCACTTCAAGACACATCTAAATTCATGGTATAAGTAAGGTTAAAGTTAAGGAGTTTTAGGATTCGAGGTTTCTTATCTTAGACTTACTCTTGTTTTGAATTCCTGTGCTATTTATAATAAAATATCTACAAAAGTTAATTTGCTAAAAAGGATGTTTAATGTAACGATTTGAATAATTTGAATGTTTAAAATAAAGTTATTAAAAGCTGAGAGCTTTTATTGTTAAATCTGAAATAAATGTTGTTACCATTGAAAAGGTGGTTTGTCCCTTGTTTGTCTACTCTTGCTTCTAATATTCAGTGCTTCAAGCTTCACTAGTAATTGATAATTGTCAGTTCAAGTATTAAAGTGTGATTAGTGTAAATTAAATATAAAAGTCTTCCACTGCATTTAATAAAGTCTTCCACTGCTAATTCATTAAATCTTCCACTGCTAAACAATAAAGTCTTCCACTGTGTTCTTATTTATCGGCTATCATACTTTTATTACTTGAAGAAAAGAGCATACACAGTTTCAAAATCAAATAAAATAGTTTTATTATGTTGGCAAAAAATAATACAAAATGTAATAAACACCGGTGAATCACACCAGAACCATTAATCGGATGTCGGATTATCCTCCAGTCAGCCATGAAACGACATTCGATTCTCGATTCGTATTTGCCGCCACCAGCTCTCGAGAAGATCGGCGTGCATACTGGTGAAAGAAGCGGGTAAAGGTAAGTGTCACCTGCTATTTGCGTGCTCATTTGAACTGCGCTTTGTCTAATGTGACATAGTTTTCATTTTAAGGCACTGCCTGCAGTAGCCATCACCCAATTGATATATCTTATTGTTATAATTTTGGTTGCTTTTATGCGATCTTTCTTTAAATAAATTCACTGTAGTGTATCACAACAGAAGTTCCGTACCCCTAGTGGTGCTTAGGCACTATGTGAGGGGTGCATTTTCACCAGAACCCCGGGATTGGGCGGTAATCTGGTAGCACTGGCAAGATGGCGGCCCCATTTTTTTCGCTCCAAGAATTTTGCTAATATTTCATGTGTTTAAGGATTTCTCTAGCAAATCCTTGGCGCTGTGATTTTTTTTTTTTGTAATTCACTAAAGTGCGGACACAACAGAAAGATTCTGTGCCCCTAGTGGTGCTTAGGCACTATGTGAGGGATGCATTTTCACCAGAACCCCGGGATCAGGCGGTAATCTGGTAGCACTAGCAAGATGGTGGCCACATTTTTTCTCGCTCCAATAAGTTTGCTAATATTTTGTGTGTTTAAGGACATTCTCTAGCGAATCCTCATCCCTGTGATTTTGTTTGTACCCCGGCCAGAGCCACGTTGGGAATCAAACCCAGGACCACCGAACCACAGTCCATCACTTAACCCTTTAACTGGCAGTAATGGGATGATCCCATTACAGCAAAAATGCATCCCCGTCGGCGGTAACGGGATCATCCCGTTACTGTGATTTGCCGATTTTTCCCGCCTTTCCCCCGAATCCCCTAGTCATAGGTCCGACACCACTGGAATCGCACTTTCATGGCCTTTCCAATGGTGTCGGACCCCTGACTATGCGGTCACTGTGTTGCCATCTAGCAGCGACACAGTGATATGAGGGGAGCAAAACAGAGCATTCGCGGAAATAAATTAGGCAAAAAATGGCTGCACGCATGACTTGTGTACCGTGTGTGATCCAGCAGCTGCCGGATCATGCAAATAAGTGTTGGTTAGTGACGGAATAAATGCTAGTGACGCAAATAAGTGCTCCAGCAATAATTTTGGTCAACCAAAATTAGAAAAAGAAAGTGAAAGTGCGTGTGTGGGTTTGTGTGTCCAGCCACAGTACTATTGCCTCTTTCCAGCTCTTGGCCATCCAGCATGGCCAGATTTTTGTATCCAGAGGGATCCATGGCCCAGCACCAGAACCACGGATAGTTATAGTGCTGAGCTGGACCCCTTGGATATTGTGAAAGTGTTTGTGTTTGTGCCAGTCATGGAGCT
>JAQGBY010004024.1:0-17645 GCA_034698785.1 Mycogona germanica | reverse complement strand
TTAACGCCACCAGAGCACATTTGCATGCATCGCGGGAAAGCACGGGAAAGCGGCAAAGCATGGGAAAGCGGCAAAGCATGGGAAAGCGGGATGCAAATGAATTCCCGGGCTAAAAATTTCCCGGGGAAAAGGGAAAATTAACCGGAAGCCACAGCAAGGCGTGGCCCGGGTCAGCTAGTCAAAAATAATAAAAGGAGTCCATAATTTCAGGTTCACCCTGTATATTATAATCCTAAAGGCCCGCTTTTAATTATCTTTTTTAATGTGTTTCCACATTTACTTACGAACGGCTTGACGTAATTGAATAAAATTTGAGCTGTACTGAGTTCCTCAAATTTGTAGTCGAGCGCAAGTTATTTCAGATCTCGACTTTGCGTATCGAGATATTGGAAATTTAAAGTTAAAAAATACGCTTCGCCAGAAAATCCAAATATGGCGTCTCCACTTCTCCAAAATGGCGTTGTCGCTATCACGTGCTATCAATGCTGCCAGTCATATTTCAATATTTTCCATTTGTAAATCGTTTAATACATTTTTTTTTAGACAGCTATTTAAGAAATTCGGAATAAAATGCTTTTGCGTTTTAAAGAGATTATATATTTATATTATCAAGCGTTTAAAAATTATAAATAAATTAAAATCAGTGTTGTCGTCATTGCTATAGCACGTTGAGGAACGGGGAAATAGAAAGCGTGAAAAATAATTCACATCGCATTTCAAATCGCTAAATGGAATACACGCGACTGGCCTCTGCGCATGACAATTATTAGCGCCTCTGGTGGCGTTCCAGACAATAGATTCGTCGTAGATACGGGACTTTCACCATCTAGGCGTTACTGCATGACGCTCGGAACTATCAATTTGGCAGCCTCGGTACCACCAACGGCGACAATCGGAACCTGCCAAATGGCGAAGTGTTGCGCCACCTAGCGATAAAGAGCATCGGCCATTGATGATACCATTGCCAGCACACGCCTATCTGTATTTCTACATGTACAAATGTAGGAGATGCGGTCGCCACCAGCGCCTGCAAGGACTGTGCCAATGAACCTTCCGCTCGCGACGTCTAAATACGGCAACAATTTAAAAACAAGTTTAGACCGTAACTTGAAAATCCTACCGGATTACTACACGTGTTTCTCGCCGTTGTAGGAATAAATTTTGGGAAGACAGAAAACTTGGACCAAAAAAAAAAAGTCTGTCGGAAACAAAGTTGACAACCCATTTATCGCCCACGACCGACTATTCGGACACGTAGACCTACTCGATTTTGCCATGTCCCGACACATGGCGTGGCCGCGGGAGAGGTGGGGGGGGGGATTGGCACGATTCAACCGAGGCCATCCGGAGGCCGAGGCCCGGTGGCAAGGGCCACCGAGGCGGTGGTCGTGTGTCGTGCGTGACGGGAGACCACCAATGACGTCGAGCATGATGACAAATTGTATTTTATCTGTTTTGTGTGCGTTAAACTCGTGTGTGTGTGTGTGTGTGTGTGTGGACGTTGGATTTGCCATTCACTACAACCAGATTTGGGGCGTTCGCAACATTCCATAAATACAAAATTTATTCAAATATAAACTCGTTTATCATGTACAAGTAATATTTGATCTGGGTAAATCATAACCAGTCAGACGTGTATGTCAACATACAATTCAGTAAACAAGCAGAAATGAATAGTAAACGAGATTGAGTCATTCATTTTCTAAGGTGAACTGGAATTCCAGTTCACCTTAGTAAAAGTAATATTTCATCAAAAATTAAGACTTTCTCAACTGTATGGATGGCATACCCCACCTCCCTTAAATTCCAAAGCCACTCACTTTATCGTTTGTTTTCGGATGAGGGAGGCGAGTTCGACTAACACTTAACCCTTATTGCGTAACAGAATCCAGATTTGCGTCGACGAGGCGAGTAAGGGGGGGGGGGAGGGGAGGGGTTGACAGCAAGGCTAATTCAAGAAGTCTGTCCTGGATCTCCCCAGCTTTTATTGCACTTATTAAAATATTCAGTAGGCTCTATAAATTGGATTTACGCGCGTTCATACATCGGCTCTAATGGTTGTGTGTGGTTACCGAAATAAAAATATTTTCAACCCTCCCAGCCCTTTTACGTTCGTCATATAATGGCCCCTTTAGTAAGGGTCGTCCATGAATGACGTCAAAACTTGGTCAAAGCACTCATCGATCAACCATATACTGACTTCGGAAATTCTTAATAAGTATCTGTTTCCCCCTCCCCCCCTTAATACTCTGTATTATGGCTCTGCCTTTTTTTTTACCGATCGCCATATAGTTTTTGCGGCGAGAAAAGCGCCCAAATTTAATAGACGTCGTAATGCAGCAGCTTGGTAAATTTACAAATTTGTAAATAAGATGTTAATTAACATCTGAGCCAAGTTTTAAGAGAATCGGTTGAGATTTCGCAAAGAAAAGCGATTACATTTTGGATTCGATTTTATTGGGCCACACTTTATACAGAAGGTTGATTCATGGTTGTTGATCGATTTTGATAAGGCTGTATAAAATTAACACGTGCTCTGATTGATTTGATTTTTTGCACATGACTAAATAGACACTTCTGGTTTTTGAATTTAATTTTTCATAAACATTAAAAAACAAAATGGCGACGAAATAGATCGTTGGTTCGAGGGCTACATAAAAGCTCTTTCCGAAGAAAGAATTGGCTCAACCCTGAATCAACCCTGTAGCAATGCTGTATTGTTTGAATTTGTAACGTGCCCAAAGCATATTTTTCAATTGAAATCCCGGCATTGACATACTAATTTTTATCCTCTGCTAATTGGATATTAATTCTGTATATTGGTTCTAGGTGTTCCATAGAATCTATCAGAATAATTCAGCTTGTGCTGTGTGCTTTTAAACCACACGTTGTCAATGGAAAGTGGTGACTGATGAAGCGAGCTGACTAAAAAGACGACTTTTTAAGAATTGTCCTGGGAACAAACCCCTCCACCGCCCACGCACCCCCTTCAGAAGCAATATAACCATTACCAACCCCACTTCCTCCCACCATCAGGGCCATCTTCTATTGAGTTACGTGCGCTGCCAAGGTGTCGGGTGCGATATCATTTCAGGTCATCTTTTAAATTATTAACATCAGATTGCTTTTATTTCTTTGCATTCTTCGTCGACTATACGGCTCGGATAAAAATACACGTCGTATTTACGATCCATATATACTGCACCACGTAAGTGTGTGTATACACACTCACACGTTGATACAGCCATTACCCAGTGAACTATGAAATCGGAAACATGGCAGAAGGATTTATTGTTCGGCCGGGCAATATGTTATGTATACATTGAAGGCAGCCGGCTTCCGCCGTGCGTGTTTACAGAGGCATGGGCCGCCCGACTGCCGCGTGTGTGTGTACTACCATAGGCGCAGTTGCGCCACCATTAGGCATTTATCTTTCCCCTTCATCCGAGAGCGCGATTATAAATTCACGGGCTCTCTCTTGTCATGTAACGCGGCGTTGATGGGGAAGCGGTGTGACCCAAGGGGTTAGGCTACAGTGTCGACCTCTGCTGTCAAGGGGGTGCATCCATGGCGGAGTGCAGGTTGAAGACACTATAGGTATCTCCTCCTTTTGTGACGGGAGACGAGCCGTTAGGTCACAAGCCGCCAAACCGAAAGCTTGCCTAGCCTACCTGCCTTCCATATTCTAAAAACAAGAAGGGTTCCCGGCTTTGCCTGGGTTTATTTACAGTAACCATCAATGAAATAAAAAAAAATAATTGTTTAAATTTACCGGCTGTTTCACGTTTACACGATGACACGCGATAAACGCAAGCGTTAAATGTGAAGTAACTGATTTTTCACGTGCGTTTCTCTGTAATAACGTCATGCAGTGGTGCCTCAACATATTTTTTTTAATATTTAAAAATTTCGATTTTCAATCGTTTGACATGTATTATGTTAAATTGAAAAATAATCATTTTTAAAATATCTATTTGATTATTTTATGTTTTTTAATATTGATATTGAAAATATTATTCCGGTAAAAGTATGTGTATAGTGTATGTTGTGTGTTTGGTTGGAGCTGTTATGAGGTTTGCTTGGTTGTCTCGTGAAATCGACGACGTCATGCTTTTGATGTGGAGACGCCATTTTTTAAGTTTGAAGCGAAAGGGAGATTATCCAAAATTTTGTAACGCTTATTTTATTATGTTTTATTGAAAATCGAGATCCGTCGCTCCGTCGCCAGCGAATTATGATGGTTTTAGTAAGTTTATGTTCATTTTTATGCGATTTCATTGAGCCGTTCTGCATATAATCTCTGAACACGAAAATCGAAAATATAGGTTATGATAATAAAAGAGTCTGACCGGTGCATTGTGTAATTGTCGCGCGACACGGGGCAGCAACATTATCGCCCACCACCAGAGTGCAGCACCTGCCTGTGGCATCAGTGAATCTCGCTCGCGCCAGTGACGTCAGCATTACCGAGTGGAGGAATTTCTCTCGTCTGAAAATTTAAAGAGGTCTCGCCCTGGAATTGAACCCAGTCATCACGGCACTTCCCTGTTTTGCATGTTCTCGTGATAAGACTTGGGCGCCAGTTCTTTCAAACGGAAGAATTAAAATAAGAATGACCAGTAGAAAGAACCAATCATATGGTGATTCGTTTTTGATCGTTGTTAGTTTTTTATTGAAATAGCAGCACTGACCCGCGTTTCCTCAACGATGGACTCGCGGGTATGGATTAGTGTTGAGTTGCAGAACAGTTTCGTATTCCCCCACCACCACCACCACCACCTCCTCCTTCGATCTGACGAGGCGAAAGATCGTGACACGGTACGTGCTCGCGTGTGTCTGCACACTCGGTATAAATCTCTGGCGTTTGGAAAAATGGTCGTGTTCGGACCACCCCTCCCCGTCCACCCCCCAACCTCACCCCTCACGCCCCCTAAGCCCATTAAGACAAGACACCGGCCTATTACAGGTTGGAAACAACACGGCGAGCAATCCCAAACTGGAGATAAGAGAATCCACTTTATCCATTATCACCTTTGTTGTGCTCTCTCTCTGAGAGTGAGTGGGACGGGGGAGGGGGTGGGGGGAGGAATGGAGGAGGGATGTCGGGACAGCCGCATTCTTGTTCTTGTGTGAGCGCAGGTTTGCGAAGGGCCTAAGTTAATGTGGCCAACCTTGTCTTGTCGTGGGCCGCGCACGGCCATTGCAGAAATGGGTGGTGAGTCATTTGAAATTTGCAAAAAAAAAATTTTTTCTTAATTTACTGTAGTCACTGCACTACAGGATTTTCTCGTGGTGGTTAGGCACTATGTGAGGGGATTTTCTTTTGTGTAATTTTATTTTTAATATTGAAACCTGGTCATGGACAGACGGTGGGAACAATTGGCTTTGTTTGACCGCATCGCAAGTAGCTTTGAAGATTCGATGTGGTAGTGGACACTATGTCCAGGGTTATAGGTAATAAAATCTTGGATTCGAATTCCCAGATTGTAAAAATAAAAACAGAATGAGAATCTCCCGGAAGCGTTTTGGATAGTTTCATATCGGTTGATGCCTAGTGAGGCGAAATCGCGGCCATGAAATTTGTTCTATTTATCAATATTGTCCTATTTTTTTAGCTTCTATACAATGTCGGTTTCACCACCAACTGAGACGATTGTGCAACTGGAAAACGAAGTCTCCACTATTATCAATGAACAGTTAACTCAAGTTAATCGCTTTCAAAATTATTTATTTTGCTCTGTGATTAATTGAGCGTTCAGTTCAATCTGTAAAACGCAACTTTGTCAATTCATTTTGTGTTATAAAGTTTTTTATCTTTGTTATTAGCTTTCCAACAATTGCCATCCAAATATCAGTTAGTCGAATTTACTTCGAAATAAATTGCTATCATCAGTGCATCATTAAGCCATTCTTCTGGGTTAAGTATGTTTGATTAAGTTTTCGTCACCTTTTACAATTATTTAAGAAGATTTCCAAAGAAATAAAATTAAACAATTATAATTACAATATATATACCCACAAGCAGCCCGGATAGGGCTCGAACATGGTGAGGATCCCAAACGATGCTACAATATCCAAGCAATGGTCTGACCAAAGAAAAGTAGGCCACTGACTTAAGGTTACTTGGACACCCCTTCAAAACACTGGTCAACATCCTTATAAGCCTTGCATTCACTGCATCAGTCATCTTTTGTATTTATGTTTTCCATGATATTGTTTAGGAGTAATTTGCAGACCCAATTTATATTCAAAATTTTTATTCGATTTAACCACTATTTTGCTCAACAAAACTTCTGCCAACGCGATAAAAGTGCATTAATTCCTTTTTTGAAAAAGTCCGGACTTCTGGAATCAATAAACTGCTGGAAGGTGTTTTCCACCTCATCCTGTTGGCGGAATTGTTGTTCTCTTAAGAAAAGATCCGATGTCCAAAAAAGATGATAGTCCGTTGGTGAAAGATCTGGAGAATAAGTATGTTGGATGAGATAGGGCCTCAAAACCCAACTGAAAAAAATTTTGATGCGTCATTCTTGCAACATGTGGTCTCGCAACATGATGCAACAGGATGGGGCCTCTTCTATTGACCAGCGTCGGATGATTTCGTTGAAGTTTCTGGCGAACGACATCCAATTCCCTACTGTATGACTCGTCATTTATCATTGCACCAGGTCTGAGGAAGCTGTAATGGGTTAGACCAACTGCAGACCACTAAACAGTAACCATAGTCTTCTTGGGAAAGAGATCGGATTTTGGCATCGATCTGGGATTTGAGAAGAGGCTCATCCTTGTCAAACCACTGCAGTATCCACTTTTACAGTATCACACGTAAAAATCCTATCCGAAAAAAAAGGTCATTTTGGTTCCGTAGCAGTAGCGACTAACACCTCTATGCTGTGCTATTCTGTCAATTCGTGGGGTACCCATTGGTCAAGCTTTTTTCTTTTCCCCAAGGCAATCAGATGACTAAAAATGGTACGAAATGAAACTCCAAGCTCTTCCGCTAAATCAGCATTAGTCTCCACCATTTCCTTCAGCTGAGCATCTTGAGGGGCGTCCACTACTTGGTGCATCTTCCAGGCTCAGATCTCCGGACCTGAATTTTACAAACCATTCTCGCACTGTTCTTTCTTTCCTGACATTGTTTGAGAACGTTTTTTGAAGATTTTTAGTAGCCTCACTTGCTTTATGACCGAGTTTGAGCTCATTGAATGCCAGAAGTCAAAAATCTCGGTTGTTCATGGTTGCTTAAAAGGGCTACAATAAGAAGAAATAACTTAAAATTACCAATTTTTTATTAAATAATGAAAGAGTAGATGTTGTGGCACAAAATTAAGACAAGCACAAATTTATAGACTAAACCTTAGATAAATTTAAAATGTTGTCTTATAAAAATATGTTTCTAGGTAATTTTATTACTGTAACAAAATGAATCGCAATCGAGTCAATCGTGCAGGAATGAATTCAACTTGTACTTTGTGCTAAATTACTGTCTGGCTTTTCCTGTTGGGTTTCCCTATGGCTAAAATACCCCTCTATTTTCCACCCTCATTTTCCTCCTCCTCCCTACAAATAATCACTGTATTTATGTCCACCACATGAATGTAGGTCTAGCCCTCAACAATACGTCCACGTTTCGTCGCATTCCGAAGTTAAATCCACGTCCATACAGCCTCTAAGCTGCAGGATAGAATTTCTATTGTATTTGTTGTTGGCGTGTGTGTGTGTGTGTAGAGTCCCCGCGTAAAGCCGCGGACAATCAGTGGCTAACCCGAGAGCCGATTCAAAGTTAAGAATCGATCTGTGTCCGGTCACCTTTTGACATGTCCTCGTATACAGGAGGTGTGCGCTGACCCTAGACTTCTTAATCGCGAATGACGACTGGGAGCTTCTATTGTCAATATTATATGAATCTTTCTACAACAAAGAGCAATAATGACATTGATCCAGTTAATATTTTTTTCTCTTCTACTGTACTAGGAAGAAAAACGCGATCACATTCACATCTTATTTAACTAGAAGCCAACTCCCTTTGTCATCTGATCCTCTTAAGACGTAAACTACTTTAACGACAAGATCTTGTTGGAATCAAAACCAGTGACTATGATAGGCCATGGGAATAGAATTTAGTGAGGGGAGACTGGAAAAATCATTGGATTAAAGACTCAAATTTAATTTTATTATTCGTATTAAGATATTGACGAATCAATTTGTTAACATTTAAATTTTTTATTTTTGTTAAGGTAAACTGATTAACATCATCAGAAATACATGGATTTTATAGATGTTATCGTTGGTCTGGAGGGAAAAATTGCCCTTGTCATCATACGATGGCTATAAGCGGTCATCTTGGTTGTCAGCTACCGGGCATTTTATGCGGAATGAATTGGTGAATTTGTCGCCATCATGTATCGGGCTATCGGCACTTCTTCCGCAGATAAAGAAGACATCACGAAGCAGTTTTCAGTTTTGAATTACGACATGGGAATGCGCCCTTGTTTTGTTGGTGAACGCACCTCGCGCACGCGATCAACTCATGACCCCTTCCGCCCATGGCGATAGCAGCGCCCCCCATGAGGCGTTTTCATTCAGTGACACAGCGTGATGAGAATTTGATTCAAGAACAGCCGCTGCACGCATGACTATATGAGTCTATCTATAACTATGACTTGATTATATTTTGTCTTCACAAAAATGTGCTGTCTGTGGGTGTCCACGACTGAGGACCAGGTTTACATGGAACCGACGGACTGTGGCTGATTGAGAAACCGATTCGATTGAAAATTTACAGGTTTCTCACTGCGCCTGATGAGTTCAAAGCAGTTTTCATACAGTATATTTTAGCATAGCATTTGATTTAAATAATACAATATGTCCATTCAAAACGTATCCCAAATATGGTCAGAAATGACTAAACATTAATTATACGAAATTATCTGATAGCTTAAGTTGTCTTAAAGTACGAAAATAAATAAACAACTGTGAATACTAAATAGTTTTGTAGATGCAGTCGACCTTAAAGAGTAGGTTTTTTCTCTATATAATTCCAGCTTATCAAACCACAACATGTCAACATCCCTCGCCAACCTCCCAGGAACTGTTTGGTCATGCAAGCGCATTCATGTAAACACGCAGCGTATGCAAATCTCGTAAATCTCTCAAAAATTGATTACACGAACAAGTCCGAGTCACCCCCCAAATTTGACTTGTGTGCGGAGCACCTGCGGCCCTGTTTATCGCAATCAAATACTGTTTCAAATCACTGCGAGCTTGAGCTATAGTTCCACTTGCTGACATGACATAGACAGGGTAATTTTTAAAAGAAATCCGTACGACATCGCTTTCAACGTAGTAACCGGAGCGTATCACCATCATCCGTTTGCCGCATCGTCCGCTCTGTACATTACCCGCGCGGAACACAACAGCTTTACATCCAAGCGACTGGTCGTTCCCTTGACTCTGCCTCCCTCATAGACGGTTCGGATTCCGGAAAGGTGCCTCCTGTGAACTCCTCCTTTTTGACCTTCAAAACTATGTCATTTCCTCCATGGAAAACCAGAAACAGGTTGACATGATTTCTATCGATCTGGTCAAAGCTTTCGACACTGTTGACCACCGCCTCTTGCTTCACAAGCTCCCCAAATACGGCCTCTCCTTAAATCCTCTCATGGACTGCAGCCTTTCACTCCAACCGCCTCCAACGAGTTGCCTTAGAAGACTATTTTTCTCATCAAGCCCCTGTTCTCTCTGGTGCCCCCAAGGCTCCCGTCATTGTCCCTCTTCTCTACTCCCTATACTTTAATGACTCCTGTGATGGAATTTCCCCTCACTTCCTTCTTTACACAGATGACACTACCTTGGTCCTCACACGTGAAGACAGTCTCACTCTCCAATCTGACCTCGACCTGGCACCTAGCTACTCCGAGTCAACTATAAGAAGACCTATGTCGATCACCCGTAAACTCCCTATCAACCGATCCACTTTCTGTTATATGGCGGATGGTCAACCATTGGCCAAACTCTCCACCCTTAAGTCCCTTGGTGTCCTGTTTGACTCACGTTGGACATGGGCGCTACACATCGCAGACCTCATCAATCGAGCTGATCGTATCATGCGGTTCTCCTTCTCTGTCCTTCGCTCTGCCATTGCCGCTCATACTATTTCGAGAGTCCTAGGAGTGTAGCCCTCAGTGAGCGCACTGAAAGCGCTCAGTAAACGAATCCCATGCGAGGCTCCCTTCCGAGTAGGAGAAATTATATTCGTGATGGATGCGACAAGCACTCCTTGGAGCCGCTCCTCGAAGCTGCGATGCGACGAAGATCGGCTCCTTTCGAACCCGCTACAAATTAATTTTTAAAATATTTCAATTTCCGGTCGAACCGTCCTTTAATTGTTCGGTCACCGCTCATAGTAACTTGCCCAGGCAAGACTAAGGGGCGACCTTAAACCTCCTCTCAAATTGGAGAGGAGTGAAGACGGTTGTGTGAGGCTTCGAAAGGAAAGTTCGCACGACCGTCACAGTTCCTTCCTTCCTTTGTTACTCAGTTACTGATACCCAAAGGCCTGATTCTACGGACCATCGGAACCATCTGTCTTCCGCGGATGATGCGGCGAACTTTTAAAAATAAGATAAATAAACATGCTGCGACATGAATTTGCTTTTATGTCCGTGTTGGGGGATTTTTTTTGCACACATTTTTTAATGACTTTTATGGTTCCAGTTGGGGAAATACAGAAATGCACGCA
Organism: Mycogona germanica; assembly: GCA_034698785.1. Lineage (NCBI taxonomy): Eukaryota > Metazoa > Arthropoda > Diplopoda > Chordeumatida > Chordeumatidae > Mycogona > Mycogona germanica. The sequence continues at coordinate 6,901 of JAQGBY010004024.1, read as the reverse complement.
TATGTTGCGGCGGGGGTTAACGATAACCTCATCCACCAACAAAAACCATGCGAAATATGAAACGCCTCTGAACGAGCTTTGTGACCCGTGTGATAACAAAAGACATAAAAGTGTGGCTTTTTTTTGTCCTGATGCAGAATAATTTGATCAATGGATTATTTATTTTTGCAATGGCTTCTGAGGCCAGATACAAGTGTACGAGGATGGATGACGCTAATCTGCTACAATGCCTACAAGTATGTGTGGTAGTGTAGATGTGTCTGCGAGCAGATTTAGTCTGAAACGTTTTCGTCTTTTCGAAAGGACACAGAGGGGTGAAGGGAATGGGATAATTCTATACCATTGAAAACGACATACAAAATCTCAAGTTATATCAGCACATTATATGCAAAGTTGCTCTTTTTCGGCGGATTAGTTCCTCGTACCTAACGTTCGAAACCGGTTCCAATGAAATGTATTAAATTCCTCTGTTTATTATACACGTAATGTAGGAGGCCACACTTGAGGAAAAAATACCAATGAGTCCACCTGGCCTGGAAACTTGTCTCTTATTTTTCTCAGGACATCCGCTTTTTCTTTATTAAACCAGGAGTTGAAATATCAGAATATTGAAAACACCCCGAACGCGTTCGAACCACGTTGCGACAGTCACATTTGATTTTGTGTTGCTTCACAGTCGAATGATGTGCGCACATTGCACACTTCTGCACCAAGTCTTTCGTCGGGTTAACAAAAAAAAAAAAGCGGCATAAAATAGAAGAATGGCTTACGTCACCGACTTGGTCGAGACAATTGCATCTCCGAGGCTTTATTTGAAAAAGTTTGGGAGAACTTCAGAAAGCGCGTCCAACAAAACCGCTCCAGCTGAGAAAAAAGTTAATGCGTTGCAGTTGGGTTAGCGGCGGGGGGCTGACGAACTTTTCTGCAACTTTTTTTTTCTTCTTCCTTTCTGCGCCACCGCCCCCCTTATATAGCACCTTTTTGGCGGATTTCACGCCTGGTCACACTGTTAAGGAATTTTGCGGTGCATCTGGTCACACTGTTACACTGGCTTTTTTTTACAAAGCGCACATTAACATAATAGCTATAAAAATTTCATTGAAAAAAATCACTTTTTCAGGACAATCGGAGGTGCACTAAGAGGTGGATTTGAAAACGATGAAAGTGCGACAGATTAATGACAAGAACAATAGAAACATTCTTAACGCAATGACGTCAATTGAACACAACGGCGAGAATTCAGAAATTTGAAATTGTTTTAAACAAAGCATTTAAGTTTGAAATTTCGCACGAGCACAACTAAGCTCATTTTAGCGATATTTTAGAGCTCGACCTTTAGGAATTTTTCGAGATAAGAAAATTGCTGATTTGAACCTGGATCAAAGTGAGTCGGTGTGTTCCAAAGTAAATTCAAGTTGAGGTGCACGCCTTGCCCTATGGGTTTTGACTGCATGCGCTCAGTTTTACGTGTTAAAAAAAAGCCAGATTGGACCGATAATTTATAGCACGCTGCGAAGCTGATAAATCACTTTTTATGGCCGAAACACAGCTTTTTTCGGTTTCCCCAGCTTTGTTGGTGTGTGATTGGTGGCAAGAAGTGTAGGAAGCTGGCATGCAACACTGCAACCATACTAGCTGCCACCTTAAGAGTGAACACTCGGATAGATAATTTAAAGAATAAAGATTGATACTGAAATAAAGTTTCTGTGCCACAGACTTGCCCTATCAATTTCCGACTAGCTTTAGTCGAATATTCCAAATGAAATTAATTTGAAAAACCACTCTAGGTATTTTTCTTGTTAAATTGTCGTCTAGTGTGACGTCCTACACGAATTGGTGGGTTGACTTGACACAGTCGAGTTTTGCGGGTTACCAAGAAATCAAGAGCTGTTGTCTCTTCCATGTACGAAACAACCAAAGAAAATGACAAGTTTAGATTCTGTAGCTCGATTGTGTAAATTGATGCAGTCCCTTTTGTAAGACTTAATTTTTTGCGGTCAGTCTTCCATGAGTTGGGGAATCTAATTGAGCTGTTGTACCGGAAGTCTGACGCGCAGCCAACTGAGCTGCAACAGGGATTATACGAGTTGGATGAACATGTACACCTGCCCAGTCCAACGAACATTCGCTCAAAATTAGCGACCCAGGAATTTACAAGAGTTCCTCCTTAAGACGCTTATAGAGAGAGATGAAGATGCATCCGCTCGGAAAACGGGGGATTTGTTTTTCGGTCGGTCGGACCTGTTATATTCAGTTGTGCCCCCGCCTCGATCAGACAGTCCTGGTCCTGATGAGAGGAGTCGTCCCTCTCCTCCGAGTGTTCCCGGCATGCAACGAGGCCACAGAAATGGCGAATTCAAATGAGCACGTGCAGGAGGAGCTTGGAGACCGGGCTCGCGATAATGTCCATGTCATGCGGTCCATTAAGCCAGCGCCGATATGATAAGTCCCTTTGAGGGTTAAGTGGTTCCGAGACAGGTTTTATTCGAGTCGCATCATGTGCTCCTGCCAAACAATTAGCTTCGTATTTAACAGACTGAGATACGTGGACGAGGATATTTTTTTTTTTTTTGAAAAATCAGGATGGCGTATTAAACACCTGCTCGGCTGGTTTTAATTTAATCCGATAAACATCGTCACGAATTAATTTACGTGACGCCGCCCCAGTAGTTGCTCATGCTTGTTGCCTACTTCAGTTCTGTGGCGAGGGATTGTCCGAAATGAGCTTTAACTGGACTGGGATATTTTCTCAAGAGGAGATCATGGTAAACTGATGACCAGACACCACTCTCTCGGATAGAGGCCTTCCATGTGAACTTGACCCCACCTCGAAAATACTTGAAGCCGAATTGCGGATAATGTCAACGTTGGGTCACACAGGTCGCCTCCTGGGGGGTGTTAGGGCGAAAACGCTGTTGGACCTCTTTAGCAAATATATTTTTTAAAAAACACTGGAACTGTAAATTACGATAAGCGTCAGATGGAGGAACACCGCATTTCCTGTAACAGTCGCTAGGTGGCCTTCGAGCAAAATGCATTTGGCCCCTGAACATTAGACTATGAAATTCGTCGGTCAGACTGCCCCGGTCATTGCTTTTCTCACCTTGTGCCATATTTACCTTTCAAGATTACAAAATCCTTCGAGATAACAAAAAACGTTCTCAGTATCCAGTGTATCTGTATTTATATTTATTTCGAAACATACGCGCGTACACACGTAAACATATTGCGTATTTAGGTCAACTTCTGCATAGCGCTTTTTACTTTAGAAGCTGCGAAGAATTGTAATTTTTGCATGTAAATTTATAAAATAAATTTGAGTGAGCTAGACAACTGATTTCTGAAATGGACATCTGCGCGAGAGTTACCAATTTATTCGTGTCTTTGATATGATTAATCGGTTATGTTAGACATGCCACGTCGTACAGCTGACCTACATCGAAATACAAATTAGTTCGTTTTATATGCGAATAGAATTTCGTTTAGATTTTATCTTTTTGACAATTTTGACGTTTCGGACAAACGAAATTTGTTATTTCGGTCAAATTGGAAATGGCTTCATTTTACATCAACATGCGAGTGAGAAGTCGTGGCAAAGTCAGCGTGAAGTGCTTGACGCGTTTCAGATGGTCGAGAGATAGACTGTTCGATTCCCAGTGTGGGTTTATTAATTAGATCCCGGGAATACTATGAAAAAATAAAAAATAAAACACTTAAACGCCGAGCAGGGGTTTGGAACTGTTGAAATAAAATGGAAAGTGAACCTGAAACTATGGACCTCTTTTATTATTTTTAATAAGTCGGCCAAAAATAGTCCGATTATTATGAAATTTGGTACAAATGAAGTGAACATATTTATCCGAATAATGGCTATTTCAGAAGATGTTCGAACTGACCGCCATCAGCATTAACACATGCGTGAAGTCGGGTGCGTCACTTACTAAATGTTGCATCAATTGTCCGCTGGTTCAGCTCATTCCACGCCTTCTGAATCGCTCTCTCAGTTCATCCACTCCACATTGTTAATCCACATTGTTCAATATAGTCCTTCTCTCGTGCTGAAAAATGAAGAACTCTGATATTTTTTTCATGTCAGGAAGCAGGCACTTTATTAATATTATTATTTGTCGCGACACTCGCCGTTGGTACTCGCTGTTGATCTTTGTACCAGGTTCAACAAAATGAAGTGCAGTGTGGCCCAGAGATCAAACACCATCGCTTACCATTACTGATTTGCTGAATGTTGGCTTTGTTCGCAGCAATCGATTAACAGAAATGTTTCTTTTTCTTGTGTCACGCGAGGCATACACCCGATCATTCTGACTATTGGTCGACCGAGTAACAGTAAAAAGCTTTTCATCTGTGAAAAATATGAATTAAACTTTTGCTCCGGGAAGCGACGCAAAAGATTTTGCATCGAGAAAGCCGCGACACTTTGTTTTGCTCAGTCAACTCAGTAGCCCGAAGTTTCTTAAAACATTTCAACCGAAGTATTTTAGCGATGATTCTGACCACAGATGTTTGAGAAATGCCTATCTGAGGAACAATGTGTTGCGGATGTAATTTTTGACTTTGCACAAGCTTGTTAACAGCATCGATGTTGTAATCCATTTGCACACTGTTTGATCGGCGAGCAGTTTCACGATGACGCTCAACACTTCCGTCTTGGTCTATCTTTCTCAAAACATGTTTCTGTCCGCCTAAAGTCTATCTTTTGTTTGGGAGAAAGTCTATCTTTTGTTTGGTTAAGAAGTCGTTTTGAATCATGCTTTTTTTTCTCGAAAACGTTTGATTGCAAATCTTCTTTCGTGATAGGCATTTTCACAGCTGATTGTAGCAGACGCGCTGTGTAATTACGCATTGCATTGGTATCCTTTTTATCACCAAATTTAATAATAATCGAACTATATTTTTTTGTCCCAATCAACTGTAGTCAACCGTACTACAGGCGTTACGCACCCCCATGGTGCTTAGGCACTATGCGAGGGGAACGACCAGTACCCCAGGATCGAAATTTTGGAGAGCCCGCGCCGGGAATCGAACCCGGGACCGCCGAGCCACAGTCAGTCGCTAAACCAACTGGGCTACGACGAGTCGTATGGTCGACTTATTAAAAATAATAAAAGGGGTTCATAGTTTCAGGTACACCCTGTATATCTATTATCAAGCGCGTTCAATTTGAGACGAGTTTACCGATTAAATGGCCGCTCAGCAGATGTCGTTTGCGATGTTCACATATGGGTGTGCATCACTATCGGCATTGTATCGCGTATGTCATTTGAGTGTGTCTGCTCGATTGTTTTCAAACAATTGGTGCTAGACTTCCACCCTAGTCATTCTCTCTAACAGCGGATCGTAATCAACACCTTCACATTCGAACGAATTGGCAAGGCATTATTCAAAATCTATTCATCTTTCTCATCAACCTGGATATTTTATTAACCCATGTTCAACGCGGCTATCTCGACCAAGATAACTTGATAAATCGGTGAGCGAACAATCCGTCCACGAGAGAGCTTAAACTCGCTGTTTTGGAGCAATGGAGAAGCGCCGCTCAGAATCACTGAGTGACGTCAGTTTCCGCTATGCCGCCTTGTTGCATTTCCGTCCTGAATGTTTTGCAGCAATGGAGAAGCGCCGCTCAGAATCACTGAGTGACGTCAGTTTCCGCTACGCCACCTTGTTGCATTTCCGTCCCAAATGATTTGCAACACACCCCCTACCTTCGAGAAAGACGTTGACTCGTCAAAAAATAAACGGTTCATGTGTCGGAACGCAGTATCATATTGAAACGTACGTCACCGGTTCTCTGCGGTCTCTGGAGGCAGGACGGAACACTCCCTGGACACTATTCGTCATCAGACTCATGACCAGTTACGATACTGTTGGAGTGTGGAATGCTCACTGTTTCCCTCCTCCTCCCCACCCCACCCTACCAGCACGTCCTCGAATTCCACCTCCCCACAAACCCCACCCCACCGGATTTTTGATAGCGTTACACGAGTGACGAGGGCATGATTGACACCCCGGGTGCGTTTCTAGCGTGCGTGATGCGATACGGCGGGAACACGACATAATAATGGATACGGCAAAACGGCAGACACGGAAAAATACGCGTCCGACACAAACAAAAAAAAAGAGAGAGAAAGAACGGGGCCACATCGAAAAAGAGATCTTTCATGGATAAAAATCCACCCTGGAATTGACACGCTACGTGGCCCAATTGGGTTTTAACGCCAATCCACCAAATGCATCACCGGAAGCCCCACCAAGTGAATGTTTACATCACCAACACCACCTGAAGCATATTGCGTTGGCGAGAGCATTCTAATTTTGTCATTGACTGGCCCAAAAGAAGAATTTCGCCGAATCTGGTGCGAATTTTAAATATCTGACAGCCCTCGATAGCCGTAAAAATGGTGCGTTCGCCACTCCGCCCTCTCGCCGCATCCCCGCTGCGCTAACGCCGCCGAACTTAATAGATTTCGGGCATCCCGCTGTGAGAGCCGTCACTCAAGAGTTCCTCCGGGCCTCACCTCCTCCAGTCCTCCGCCTCTGCTCTCTCTAGAGCTCTGACGGATGCAAAAAGATCAAGCTCTCGCGGAATAATAAGGCGTATTCGTCTGGTGTGCGCGACACGAACAAGGGCGGCGCCACCATCGTGCGCGCAAATGGACTAGCCCCCATCTACGACGTCAGGCATGCCCTCAAGGTGAACGACAACTGAAACGAGTGGTTCTAAACTTTACGAAAATGTCTTTGCCTTAGTAGTGGCAATAAAAATGTCGATGATGTGTCCAGTCCAAGTCTAAAACAGTGTCACAACAGACATGCTGTCAAAACTGGGATGGGAGACACTGGAAGATCGTAGGAGGGAGATCAGTTTAAGGTTGCTGCTCAG
>JAQGBY010004023.1:0-17646 GCA_034698785.1 Mycogona germanica | reverse complement strand
ATACTATTACCGGAATAATATTTTCAATATAAAAATAAAATAAAATAACAATATTAAAAAACATAAAACAATCAAATTATTTTATTTAATGATTCATTTTTAATTTAACATAACAATTGGCAAACGATTGAAAATCCAAATTTTTAAATATAAAATAAAACATGTTGAAGCACCACTGCATGACGTTATTATAGCATGTGAAAATTCGAATTTTGAAATGTAAACGAAACTCGAAATATCGTGTGCGTTTATCGTGTGTTATCGCTTGAAGAATAATTGAAGAATTTATGTGTTATCGCGTAAACGTAAAATAGCTGGTAAATTTAAACAATTACAATTACAATTTAAACAGTTACATCGGGTTACAGTATTCTGTAACCCAGGCAAAGCCGGGCACCCTTCTTGTAAACATCATAAAATCGCTTGTGAAATCGCATGTACAGAGTATAGACGAAATCTAAAGGCACACACTAGATTTAGAAGAAAAAAACGAGTATGTCTAGCGTTCACATCACAGCAGTACACAGATGTTTTTAATGCTCAAAACATCATGAGCGAGCCATGAAATGTTAGAAGCGTTTATTTGCTGCATTTTCCAGCGCCATATTTCCAGTCTCTCAATAAACAGTTTCATTATCTTGACTATTTTGTTGTAGCGTTGTTCTTCTTTGTCGGGACTAACGTTGAGCCGCCAAAGGACAACTTAACAAGGATTTAGAACACAATAAAATGTGTTGGACGCAGATGCTGCATAAAAGAAATATACAGTCCAAGGGCTCAACAAAATGAAGTCAATCGGGCTTCACGTTCAATTTGTGCATCAAACGGCGAGGAACAAAAGACGAAAATGTGGGTGGTTGGCTCAAGAAAATGGCAACAGTTTATCGTACATCAGCTGTCAGTATCAGCTGTCATGATAAAATTCATCATCCTTACCGTTTATCAATACAATGTGGTCTTCGTCAAATGTTTGAAAATTACTTTTCAATTTGCAAAAGCCAATGTAGCAGTAATGTCATTTATTTTAGTTGTACAATCGGAAACACCAGGTGGCGCGCCAAGCTACAGTCGCATTAGTATAAGCAGGGCAATGCATTGGATGAGCACTTTCAAACTCAAAAGGATGTTTGCGTCGTTTGAATTTTTAAAAAATTGAGAAATGTACTGTTTTGTTAACCGACATAGCGTTGTTATGTACAGTTTCAATAATTCTATGATTCTAAATTAAATTGCATGAAATGAAAACCGATGCTAAGCCGCGAACAAGTAAGTCTCCGAGAGACATTTTCTCCCATAGGATTACAATGGAATCAGACGTTCGGGATCGTTTAATCTAATCATTTTTCATGTTAATATTTCAATAATTAAGAAGAAAATACTGTTTTTATTTTCAACTAATTAGATTTTCAAATTGTCACAGGTTTGTTTTTGATACGCTAATTTGTTATCCTAATGTCGCGGAAAATCTTCATTTCGTCTGGCACCACTTCGTGCGACAATTTCACCACAACAAAGACACACTGTCGCATCAATTTTCAGCAAGATGACAACACGTTGACCGCGTTGATAAAAATCGTCTAATAGCCCTTTCGTTTTACAGTGAAATTTGTTTCCCCTCGTTAGCGTCTGCGGTCAGCTGCTGCTGTCCCACGCCCCCTCGTTGACGTAGGCATCGGAGCCGAACGCACAAGCTAATTCGAATCCAATTTCACCAGTTATTTCCTCCTTCCCCTCTATACCCTCCCTACCCTATCCATCCTCTCCATAATGACTTTCCTTTCCAGTTCTGGGCATTCCTAAGAGGACACTTGACCGTGAATAAAATTGAATCCGGTCGCTACCCAAGAAAACAACTGAAAACAACATGATCGATCGACGTAACGCGAGAAGACACTGACAACCGAGCGTATTTAAATCATTTGGGGGAGAAGAACCTGAAGAATCAGGGAACGAGAATTTTTTGTGTTGCGATACATCAACATTACAGACATCTTCAATAAAGCCATTATAACAAACCAAAGCAATGGAAAGATACAGAAACCTTAACCCTCCATCATAAAATGCATACAATCGAACCTAAAAACAAACGAAAACTTAAATCAACATTCTTTAAGCTGGTCGTGAAACCACTTAGCAAAAAACTCTAAAAGTTCGACCATCCTGGACATGTAATCAATTTGACACACACACATTTTACTTTGCAAAGAATTTCAATTTACTTCCTTTCGTTGTTGCTTGTTGGTAAATAAATGATAAAGGCAAACTTGGCATAATTTGAATGTCCCCCAAACAAAGTAATAATCAAAGTGTCCGGGGAGCGACCCCTTCTTACTGTACGGGCGATCATCAGGTGTTGGTAATTGTTCCAAAGAGGTCCACGTGGTAGAGACGTTCTCCAACGACAATTTCCTGTCCCATCTTTACAAGGTGATCAGGAATACCAGCCCAGCTGCCCACGCGTCGACCTGCAGGTACACGGAGCACAGAACCCGGCAACCGGCAAGTTCGTCAAAAATCGACGTGGGGGATTTTTGCATGGCAAAATCCCGTGCGGCTGCAGAGCTTGGAGATCATCTCCCAGGTCCATAGATAGCGTGGGGCCGGATGTATCAGTCTCGGATAAATCCTCCTAATGTCTGCGGCCCGACTTGGCCAACGCGAGGTCGCGGGAATTTAAAATTCATACCTTGGTTATGTTTATTTGGTAATCCACGGGCGAAGTTCAGCTCGACCAGTGGTCAGTCGAGGTAGGAATGACGTCGATTATCAGCAGTAAATTGCCAATCTCGACAAAAGCCAGGTGGCTCCCCTGGTGGACGAAATGGCGGCCACCCCGCCACTGGGGGCGCACCGAAAAGAGGTGGCGATGTAAGCGTGGATATCGATAGCTGACGTTATCAATATATCAATCGACAATCGAAGCTAAGCAATACAACAACGCTTACAAATAAAAAAGTAGAATTTTATTAATCAATATTTTCAGCATATACAAGATAACAGATTTGGGAAGTATTTTTAACAGGGGTTTGGGGAGAAAACAGTAAAATCTGTTGGGCAGTAAAAATGTATGTTTGACCAAAACGTAACCTGCATTAATTCATTTTAAATTAGAAAATATATTTCCGACTCTTATTTGTCAACTATAAATAATGGAATATAAGTGTTGCTGATGCTTCTGGTCAATAAAAATGTACAATTTCAAAAGTAACAGTGGGAGCGTTTGGGATGAAATATTGCAGCTGCCCCTTATAAATGTGTTTGATGCACAAGCGATATGTTTCACTGCAGAGCACATGCGAGGGTAAAGGTTTTCACAAAATTGTCTTATTCTCTAAATTTATTTTTGACAAAGGCGGGTAAAGGCAGAAGGTAGACGAGCAGGTTGACCACGATCATTCCGCCGTAGAAGACGAAGCAGAATCCAAAGTTGCGGAAGAACATCTCTTCGTTGTCGACCGTGCCAAGGTCTTCCTTCCGGTAGCGAAGCGACAGGAAGTGGTCGCCGCCCAGGAAGGTGCAACCCTGCGGCGACGAGGCGCGATCGCACGCTGCCATACCGGAAACCAGGGTGGTGCCGTTCACTCCTGTCGACGTGAACTCCCGCAAGGCGGCGCGAAACTCGTTCTCGTTGAGGAAGGCGCCGGCGTAGCGGTAAATCATGACGTAGCTCAGGTAGTACAACCAATCAGGTAGAGCAGACAGAGTCCTGCGAAAATGAAATATCCAATCAGGTTGTAGTTTATCTTACCAATTCAATGACAATTATTTCCTTTGTTTAAATAAACGAAATACGATCATCTGACTTGTTCGCTGACGAACAGAGATCTTCAGTAAAATGCTTTAGTAGTTTAAAGAGATTGCCACAACGTAACATAATATTGACCATTGTTATGAAATTCTTGGTAACAATGGATTTATCATAAGCCCTTTTGGCGCACGGAGCTCTTTGATTGGTCTTTGACCTTTTATACCGAGATAATTTTTGTGATGACCATAGTCAAAGTAACAGAACGGAAAAAAATAGAACATATTTTTTTAAGTTACACTCACCGTACAGTTCCGCTAGACGTTACAATGTAAAGGATCGTGATAAAAATGCTACACGATGCGGCATTGTACGAACACTTGATCACCAACATGAGTGCCATGGTCTGCAGCTCAACAAACGCGTAACATGCCCACAGGACCCCGAAGAACATGATCCAACGCCAACCCTCGGGACGTAGCCCGGTAGCCCTGTAAGATTAAAGATAAATCAAATAAGCAACGTTCGAAAATGCATCAGGAAATTCGATCTTTAACAGTGGGCGACTGAACTAACCAATAAATGATGGCCGACCCCGCCATCACTGAGATGACGCTCAGCGGAAAATTGTAAACCACTTGCGACAGGATAAACAGAGGACCGTGGTAGATTCCTTCTCTGTTTTCCTGAAAGAACCGAGTTCTGTGCGGCGCAACTAGAAATAAATACAAATTTGGGGGTTCGTTTTTTGGTTGTTTGAGGAACGATCAACTTCAAAGGTGTCCAGAAGACTTACATGTGACAGCAGTGATGCAGGCGGACAGGAAAGACGTGACCGCCATGCAGTTGAAGAGCAGGCCGTTGCGCGAAATGAAACTACGCTGCATGTCGTTCAGTCGAAAGTAGAAGAGGAACAGGAAGAGCATGAAGGCCGGCAGCAAGAGCAGCTTCAACCAGATGGTCAACAGACCGGACACATTGAAGCGACTGATTCCATTGGCCAGCACTTGGAACGGACGTCTGACCAGGAGAACAGGACAAGAGGCAGGACAATCAGACAGAAGTCCATGTCGAACACATTTTAGCTCACGCTGCATCAAGAATTGAGAATTTTGTCATTGAGAAAAAATGGATCCTTTTGTTACTACCTTATTAGTGTGCGTAAAATAGAACAGGTGGAAGATTTGCCGTAGTAGGTGAGAGGAATTCGGTGAACCGGTTCTAACAATTCTGCCAAAATATAAGGAATGCAATGAAAAAACAAAATGCAATGCACTTTCGAATATTAAAAGGGGAATTGTTATAATGAAATTGGCGATAAATTCTTTTCGATTCAATTATGAACTTTATATTAAACTTTGTTTTTTACCTGAAGGTTCAGTGAATTTTCGGAATGGCAGTCCTTGTGACTTGAACTTCTCTACCAGAATTGCGATCTGATTTGTCGAATCCAGAAGTCGGTCACGTGACCGTCGATCCACGGTGGACAAACACACTGAATAGATATTGTGACAGAGGTTAACAAAGTAGACATCGATTGTAGATAACTAGAACATTTGATACACGGAATGCATTGGAATAAAATCCTTACGATAGTACATAAGTGGGTTTTCCAGTTCGGGGCACAGAAATCCGATGTTTCGGAAGTAATCGAGCATCATTCTTGTGCTACCTATAAAACAACGACCATGCAAAAGTTCACAAAATTAATTTTTTAACAGCAATAGCACAGGTGAATTAAAATTCAAGAACTCGACTTTCACGCCAAAATTACCTGTGTAGACTACATCTCCCAGACAGAGATATGTAACACGGTCGAGAAACGGGAAAATATCCGATCGTGGTTTCTCCATTGTCAGCAGCATGAGACGATTATATTTTTTGGCGTAATTCGATAGAATGGATATGATAAAGTAGGTGTTGAGAGGATCCAAGTCCGCCGTGGGCTCGTCCAATAACAGAACGACTATAGATCAGAATATAAACGCACTCTATAGCAACTGTTTCTAGTCGTTAAAAAAATATACAAATCCATAAAAGTCGCCTTCCAACCTGGATCTCGAATGAGCTGAAGTCCAATAGACATTCTTCGATATTCACTAATGGATAGAGATGCGACATCCCTGTTGGCCATCTGATTCAGAGCCAGGTCGGCCATCACTTGCTTGACCTTAATGACCAAGGAAACATACATTAGATTCTATTATTTGTTTAATTATTATTAAAAAAATTAATTCTTGTACACTGTACTCAGCCACATATTAAGGTTATCACGCAATTTATTAGCTTAGACTTTTTAACTGAAATTCGTGGTTAGAGAATTTCATGACGCATCAAGAAGGATTTCTTTTAACATTATATTATGTAAAAATGATTCAATTATGTTAACACATATTTTTAAAATAATTTTATGAATATCTTTAATTAGCAGAAACACGACAAGGTGGCGTTTCGAGCATTTACTTTATTTAACTGCACTCACCCGTCCGCTTTTGACAGTGTTGGAGACCTTCTGACCAATGCCCATGGCGGCGGCGTACAGAAGGGTCTGATGCACCGTGAGTCCGTCCACCAGATCAGACGTGCGAGTGACGAAACCGCAGCTCTCCTGGAATACCTCGCAGGTGACGGGCACATTGTTTAGGAGGATCTCACCCCGGGCCTGACCCTGGGCACGACGGGCTATCACGTCCAGCAGCGCCCGCTTACCGCTTCCTGGGTACAATAAATCGATGATCAAGTCAAAATGATAAAAACATTTGACGATAACATATTTTAATAGTGTCAACATGTGTATCAGTGTTTACCTTTAGAGCCCAGAATAGCCATGATCTCCCCACCGTGAATCTCCAGGGAGACATCCTTAAGGATGAGGCCGTGGGGTGACAGGCCCACCACTTTCTGATAGTAGGACCCGCCTTCGATCTGCAATGAACGCCGACAAGGACGTTAGCAAGGGGATGAGGGCCACCGGATGACATCCTCAGAAAATCGATTGTTCATTTCTTAATGCCGAAAATAGCCTCCAGCTCGCTAATGACATGCATTTCGATCTTCCATCTAAAATTTCCTTTGACCTGGCCGTCGGAAATGGAGTGTAACGCACACACTAACTCGTAATCTCGACATCAATTTGATGGCCGCACGAAAATCAATTTATTTCAAAGCGAACGAAAAGACCAAGTAAATCTTCCTGAGACCAAGTGTCCATGTCTAAGAACAAATTCGAATCTAGAGTTCGGCGCATAATTTCTTTTTTGCGTTTTTGAGAGATTTACATCTTTGAGAAAAATATACGTTTTTCTGAGTACAGAGCACTCTTAAAGAATCAGAAAATAAAAAAGATTCGAGTCTTTCTATTTTCGGGACCTTCAAACAACAGCAAATCCAAATTTGATTCGTAAAAAAAGGTAACGAACAAAAAGAAAAGGTAAGCTCTTAATTAACGAGCTCTAATAAATTAAAAATACTCTGTAGTAGTGAAGATATATTTTTATTTTAGGATGATATTTTAAGATCACGTACTATTAATAAATGGAAAGATTTCATATTTAAAAAATATATTAATCAATTAACTGTCTAGCAATTCTAATTGTATTTATTCGATAGTTTATAACAAAACATATGTGTATATATCATATATTGTTTAAATAATTTCTTTTCGAAATGTCCTTATTTGGTTTTAAAAGATCATGTAGAATCTTTCGTAAAAATCCATGGACAGAGTCGAATCCCTTAGAGAGAATCCCTAACCAAGAGGTCTTTAGATGATGTGCTCGTCAACGTGCATCCGAAAAGGTCTTGATGGTGGTTCTCTCTCTGAACGAGGATAAAATGTGATGTTTAATTTCGGACAAGGTTGACTGGCGCAAAACGAGTGAGGGGAGATCTATACACGAGCGTCATTAGCGTCACAGCACCGTCCGGCCGCTCTCCAAATCCCCCAAAGCTTTTCCGTAATCGAATGAAAGCTCGTCTCTGAGCATTAAGACGGAATCCGTTTATAAATAACGTCGTTCTGCCTAATTGCGAGAAAAGGGGAGCGGATGTTCCTAGAACGTCTAGAGCCCGGCTTCCGAAACTAAACAGAACAAATAAAATAATGGCCCTGACCTTTTTAAATACTTCTAGGGGGGGTCACAAATTATATTTCTGACATTACAGCTTGCCCGAGCCAAATCTTGTCTTGTGAAGGCAAATCAATAAAATTAAATGAGGGGTTTTAGTTAGGACGTCATTCGGCCTGTCCCGAAATTCACCATTTAATAAATAAAATTAAAGTTTTGATGCATTTTTCTTGGTTTGTCCTTTCTTGATTTCGAGACGAGACCGACAAAGTCTAGCTAAACAATTACTAAGGTTCGCAATGGTTCAATCAACGTATTTATTGGCGCTATAGTGTAACCGGCCTTACGGAGATTTCGCTACCACTCTGTGAATGTAATCTGGAATATCGGACCTGGTAGGGGCAGGACGTGGTCACTCACCTGTCCAGTGTACGAGACGTTGACCAACTCAAGAGCGTAGTCACTGGTGATCATGGTGCCGACTGGGGAATTATCAGAGTTGTCAGACAGATATTTCAAAGGCGGCGCCAACGTCAAATGGATAGCTCCCCTGGCACGGCTCAATGATCACAGATCCAATATCATTTTTGGGAGTCCAGTAGTGACGTCGTGCGGATGGACCTATTGGGAAAAAGAAAACATTGGGGGTTACACTGCAAATCGAGGTGACTTAAGTTGTATCCGTCACGAAAGAAAAATTGCACTTCAATCTTCAATTGACTCTTCACCAAAAAAATTCTGCATCAAGATAGTTCGGGTCTTGTTTAGAGTGGAAAGGACCTCAGGAGGACACGCAAGAGGTTGGTTTAAAAGTAGCGCCATTCGAGATACGGGATCATTCTGTTCGTGAAACGGTCACGCACGAACCGGGCAAACAAATTCGTAGGTCAACACGTACATTCATGGTCCGCAATTTACGAGTGATTGATGGCCTGTTGAATATTGTTCGCGCGCTGGTTGACGTGTGGACATTAATTTTTATACGATGGGGAAAGAGCTCGGATGTCCCGATAAAACGCGTGTCGTGGATTCTGCACGAAACACCGCATGGCGTCTGCGACTCGAAAGTCATGCATTTAGAAGTTTATAGAGGTTTTTCCAAAAACGACCCGGTAAATTTTCAGACACAGACAAACTGATAAAATATGATTTGGTGGATTTTCTTCGGAATGTATTTATGATTTTCTACAAATCTACATATTATAATCATAAGTTTTAATCTGTCTAATAAAATGGATGTTGAGTCCGGGACAGCGCCGGACGAGAAAAGACGAACACGAGTTGGCGATAACTCTTCTTACAATAAATAAACTATTATTTAAAAAATGAACTAACTAAACTAGAAAAACGTGGGAACTGATGACAATGACGATTTACATCCAATAAATTTATCACAACAATATCTCCCGTGGAAAATTAATATTTATTTATATAATAATAATAATAATATTAGCCAAGATAGATAGTACCAGTTTCACGCACAACACCGCGATCATCAGCTATCTTTTAAACGATGAAAAATAATTTTGAAAATAAAATTAGAGCCCATCGGAGTACAAGCACAAATCCGATTAGCCTCTTTGAACTCTTTGTAATTTCGCAGCTATCGGATTTGGTCGCACATTCCAGTGCGTGCGCTCAATTCCGATGTGCGCTAATTTTATTTTATAGCTGATGATTGCGGTGATGTGCGTGAAACCGGTATTGCCTACCTTGACTAATTATAGATATTAATTTTCCACGGGAGATGTAGATATATGGTCAATTTGTTGGATGTAAATCGCCATCGTCATAGTTGTATCGTCAATTCCCTCGTTTTTCTAGATTAGTTAATTCAATTTTCAAATAACAGTCGACTATTATTTATTGTAAGAAGAGTTATCGTCAACTTTGGTTCGTTGTTGCCCCGGGCACAACTTTCATTTTATTTGTGCATAATCAAGATGTCCCATTTCTATAATTTAAACTCTATGTTTCCCGGTTTACATTTTCAAATATTTGAAAAACATTTCGCCGACATGACGGGGACTTTCGAGCGAAGCCGAGTAATGTCTCTAGTATATTTATTAATAATTATAATTGATCAGAATACATTTACTGTGTTAGGTGCCGTTACGTCCCTCCTATCCTCTGGTGACCCCTCATGGAATGGTTGTGACCGGTGACTGTCGACCGGTTAGCGTTTCAGAAACTAGCTGAACATCGGAAGTCAACGACCGGGCGATCGTGGCATCGCGGGATACGGCACCTAGCGTCGCCAGATTCGTAAAGGTTGTCGGCTTTGCTGCGGTCATCTCATTTTTATAATGCTCAGCGCCACTATACATCAGCTATATCCAGGCTCTCAGCTCGCCGTCTCTCGTTTCCCCAGGAGGCAATTTTCCAGAGCTCATGTCTACCTGCTCGCCACCAGACCTCATTGTTTATGGCGACACGCTCTCCCATAAACAGATACCGAAAACAATCTACATGCTCTCGAACTCGCTCCCGGCGTCCGACTCTGACTTTACTTCAAGATTTCAGAAAAACAAAAAATCTACCCTGTTTTCTGTCTCGACTGACAATGATGTTTCACCGTGCGGATCATCTATCGAAACATAATTCAGAATTATCCAGAACCGCAAGTTCCTGGTTCGAATTTTCATCGGGATGGATATAATATTGAATAAGAAAATTAATTTTTTCATTCTACCAAGTTTTTCTAAATCTAATTAATAAGTATTCATCTGATGCACCTCATTAGTGGGGCGGCTTTGCGGCGGATAGGACGGTCGTACGGAAATCAGACCTATGAGTGTCATAAGGCGGAAAACACGGTAATAGAGAATGTTTTTTGTGACACCGAATCATCCTCGAGTAGAGTAAAGGTAGATTATATCGCGTTTGCATTTTCGTTCTCCGCCAGGTGATTCTTACGCTCGAATAACTGCGTTGAGCCACAAGATGCGCAACGCTCCCCGAATAACCTATTACGCGTTAGTGTGGGCAACAACGTTATTACGAAGGCATCGAATGTGATTTTGGTTGGAGCATTTCTGAAGAAAAATGCCCAGGGTAAACGAGACATAAAAAAGAACAGCCAATGGTAGATACGGGCATTATAATGTGTTCCATAGCAACACATCGCGAACGCGACGTTCATCGTTTTCCGCGAAATGCAAAAGTATCTGGATAGTTTGCATAAAATTGTCCGCATTAAGATAGCTCACAATGACATAGAAACGATGCAAAAACAAGAGTTTCCAACCGGCTTTCATCGAATAAATTTCAATTATTTTCGATATGTTGTTACGGATTATTTTAGAACGGTTGCTGAGACGTCATTTGTTCAGCGCCATAAAGGCAATATTTTAATAGTGTTTAAAACGCTACAAAACAATAAATCTATCGCTAATTGAAATAGATAAAAATATTTTTTTCGAGATAATAGTAAAAACTAAACCAAGGGTTACTTCTCATGCATATAACATTGGCTTCATTGATCTCCCTTGGTTCGAGCAAATGCCTTTTGTTGGAATGACTCGCCATTGCTAAACTGGCAAACCAAAAAAAATTGTTGAGCCGATTTACGTTAAGAAATCCCGAAGTGAATGTCTGGACTGGAGGATACCAAAATTCCGAAAATGCACTGTATTCACGGTAGTAAAATATTCGTTTGCAACAATTTCCATAAACACCATCGCTTCTGCTAAACAAACCGAAATCCTTTTTTTTTTTGTAATATTTATCAGATGCCATTTACAGGGCAATTTATTTAGCAATTTATTAATCGGCGGAAGACGAAATAATCAAGCGTTCCTTTTTTTTGTTTGGAATATGTTTTATGCAAATTTGCCCTACTTCGCAGAAGTAAACAAAAAAACAACAGAATATGCTTGCCAAATTTTCAGAATATTGCTATTGTGTATCCATATCCATCTGCACTCAATCAAACAAACAATCTTTATACAATAAACACGCTTAATTTTATCAAGAATAGGCGTGTCATTGTGGATGGCACCAACAATAGGCCAAAACAATTTTGTTAATTTATAGAAACAAGCAAAATAAAATATACATCAATACACACTTAGTGAACTAAATTGTTTAATGACCTTTTAACTTTTTGAAATTTCAGCAAAATAAAGCATCGCAATTTTACCAAGTTCAACTGTTTATGTGTTGCCATTGTAAAAACCAAAGAGCCCTTTATGAAAGAGATTGTCCTAAACAAAGCAGGCACAACTCCAAAGACATTAAAATAATTAATATTAGGCCTACTCCTACCAGACATGCAGTTCACCCGCTTCCTTATTAGTTGTATACAGCCTACAGTCAACCTAAGTCAACGCCAAAAATTTCTGGGCCTCATTTTTCCCTCCTCTCCAGTTCCGCATTGCCGAAAGATAAAGAAAGATATTTTATAGAAAAGGCTGTGGGGGAAAAAAGCTTCATTGAAATGGCTGTTCAACTTTCGATTTCTTTTTTAAGGTTTTGGGGCACAACCAACTTGAATCAATGAAGCAGGAAATATTTTTGCTAAGAGTTACGGGCCGCATAATAGTATTACAAGAAAAGTGGAATCCCTGCTGTGACCTCTGCAAGAGCCACTACATTCTACAATGGCCAGCACACAAAAAGACCTCTTCATATATAAGGTGATGTTATCAAGTCGACGTTGACTGCTTTCTGAAATTCTGAGCCACCTGGCGGTAAACGTTGGAAGCGCATGTTAGGTTCGAAAGAGTCAATCATTAATCAAATACCATTCCAAGATCAATACTGAAATTATTCTTTTAGTCGAATCAAACGCTCGGAGCTGTAGGGAATCTTTACTTTGAGTCCCAAAGATGTTTCACGATTTTTCAGTTGCAGAAGGTCTCGTCTGGCGTCATCTGTGCTTGTGGTGCGGGTTCGATTCCCGACAGAGACAGTCTGAATTTTTTAGTAGCAAAGGACTAGGCAAAAATTACCAGGTAGGTCCCCTGGAGATGTTTCACGGTGAACCCGCTGGTGGACCTCCTTAAAAATATCGAATTTTACCAACTCATTCAAGAAATTCGGTCTACCAACGCGTACAAAAAGATACCATGGCGCATGACCATTAAAAAGATCACTCCTTATGTCAAAGTGTGGGATCGACGTACGGCCTTATCACATTAAGGACAGTTCACGGTTCAGGATCGTCTAACAGAAATTGCTGTAACCAGCAAAATCCTTTTTCGGCGCATTTATCTTTCGTTATTTTATGACAAAAAGACAACAGTTCCAGATGTCAAGGAACCCCCTTTGCATATCGAGATGCAAGTAATATTTGATGGCAGATCCTTATCTAAAAAATAATTTATATGTTACGACTTATGAGAGATTTTTCTACCAACGACCTGTTTTCTACTCATAAAAATATAATGGAACGTGTTTTCCACTTTTCCGAAAACCCAATACAGACAAGTTTGTTCCTCGAGGGTTATGTACTAATACGAGCTAATGGTAGCTCGGTTTGCTCGAACAGGTACAAGGTCAACGACACGACGAAACCAGCTTTTTCCCCTGAACCAAAACTGGCGAGCAGACGGGAAAAAGGTGAGCTGAAAATGCAGGTTTCGCAAGACGAGGAGCGCCTCTATCGGCCGTCAGGCTTTCCCAAACAACAATTTAACCCTTCTGATTAGAGGAGTTTTAATAGGTGTCGAGTGATCGAGAGCCCAGTTGGTTTAGCGACTGATTGTGGCTCGGCGGTCCCGGGTTCGATTCCCGGTTGCGCGGGCTCTCGAAAATTTTGATCCCGGGGTACTGGTCGTGACCCCTCGCATAGTGCCTAAGCATCATGAGGGGACGTAACGTCTGTACTGCGATTGACTGCAGTTGATTGGCAACAATAAAAAATTACGTGTTTTCCTCATGGCTCGTGATCACGGTTTCGATTCCGGCCGACACATTCGAAATTTTTCGGGCTGGAGAAATTCCTTCGCACGCCTTCGATCGGAATAGAAATAAAATCATGACCCGGGTTCTCGTCAAGATCTCTTTCTCATGCAGCCTAGATTAGTCAAAATTTCCAGGTCGCCTACCTGGGGAAGTTTTAAGATGTTCAATCAACGGTGAACCTCTTTAACAAACATTCAAAGAACACGGAACCCAATAATTACGCAGCAAGAGAAACCTCTTTGTTTTTCAATTCCATGAAACCCCGACTTACACCACTATAAGATTCACCGCCTCATATGTTATATGAAAGATAGGGAAGGTTTAAAAATTATGATTCTCCAGTTATTAGACTGGTGCCCACTTTACCTACTTATTTCAACATTTCTTAAGAGTAAACCGTCTTTCGTGCGTGTTTTTGCAGAAGGGCCATCGGAAGCGACGCACACTCATTATCAAGGAGTATCTTTACAAAATGATAACTCACAAGAGGACCAATTGACCCCTAAAAAGATGTAATCTCAGCTATTTATGTGACGCCCTCTGGGTGTACTTCCGCGCGGTGACTTTATGTCGTCAACAAAGGTCCAAGAAACATCGCCCATCAATTGAATATTGAATGTACAGTATGTAAGTGGTCCAATCGTCTTCCGAGAAATGGCTTCGACCTTCATACGCTACTTTTTCACTAAATACGGCTCCGTTGGCGGAACTAATTGAAATCCAAACAAATACACGGAGCTTCGGGGGATCACGGGTGCGTGACCGACATCTTGTGGAACTCACAAAAGGACAACCCCGGAATATGTATATTCAATAGGAAGGGAAAGCGGATTAAAATAGTATTCACAAATCAACGACTTAGGAAAATTGCCAGAAGGTACTGATGCATGTATATTATTTCTTCTGGGTATATCCGCAGTATACAGATTTCGGGATTCTTATGTGGTTAACTCAATGGGCTAGGAAACGCGCTGGAGATTTTAACTTTCTCGCGGTTTGACGTCATCGAGCGGATATCCCGAGTCCATGTTCCTGAGATCCCTATCCAGGCGCTCGATCGTCTTGTGCCACCAAATGCAGAGATATCATTCAAACAATTTATTTTATGACGATATTCAGTCATTGGTGTCATCAATAGTTTAAACCCCTATTTTCAACACTCCACAGAAACCATATACAGTACGGCGCACACGCTCAATTTATACCGTATGAGTCAATATCTAATTTCAGCGCTATCTTCAGAAATACATATAACGTAAATACAAAAATAAAACGAAAATTAAAAATTGCCGCTCAGTGTTAGTTCGGATTTATGTTGTGAAGGGTCCATTAGGATTTTAATAGGAAGGAAGCGCGATTTGTATACGAAAGGAAAGTGACGTGCAATCCTAACCATGTCGTCCGAATAATTCGTTAAACGATCAATTATAAAGCTGACATTTTTCATGGGAACGCACAAGAGCGTCTGACATATTTACATAAACAATTTGCTCTTCTCAAGATTGGGCATTATCATAACAATCTCTAAAAAAATCTTTCAAAACCAATGAGATAGAAACTTAGAGTATAGTCACCATTCCATAGACACCGAAAGCAAAAATGTGTTTCGACAGTCTCTCCCTAGGTGGTGCTACCCCCAAGCAACCAATCCCTGTAAGAGAACAGAGATTACGAAGTGAATCTCATGTCTCGCCCATTGACAAAACATTGTAACCCGGCACCTCTCATGTCATTTTTTTTAAATGGCCAGCGTCGTCACACCTACGCACTCACTTGTTACACACTTTCGAAAGCGAGCAGACCCAGTGAGATCATAACAAATTTGGTCAAAAGACGAAATGTGGGAAGACGCGTCGACCTTCACTTGGGTCCACTTCGAACCGCCCCAAAAATGTCAAGGAATTTCCAGCTGCCCACACCAAAGTGAAGTAAACTCGTATGGGCTGATTTCTTGACCCACTACAGATTACATTATCATAAATATGTAATAGTTAATACTTAGCGAAACAAAACGCTGCATACGACTAATTTGTTCAGATGTCAGAAAAATTATTTTTTCAGAATCTGAATTCGAGAAAAGGAGAAACATGCATTGTGCATAAAATAATTCTGCTGAAAGTAATGAATCGAAATTAAATTATTTTATTTATTAAATTACAGATCCCATTTAACGCAACAAGTAACCACTCAAATCAACCTTAAAAAATTACACTAACTGAAAATAATTCTTCCAAGCGATTCCTGTGAATTAATGTGAAATATGCCCATATGGCATCAATTTCATATCAAACGCTTTTACGAGATTCCGCAACCAGCTACCTGATATTAATGGGGGGAAATGCAATTACGGAATTACATTGATGGTAGAATTTAATGGGCGCTAGTTAATATTACTCTATGTAAACATATTCGCTTAAAAAGAGGACGATAATTCCGCAATTCGTATTTGGAAAGCCGATTGCATTTAACAGACGAAGTCATTTGAAACTAGTGGGCGTTCCGTATTTCGGTTTTGACCACCAGAGGGCCACACATTAAAAAAAACGAGCAAGTGCGACGTAACCTGAACGCCACCTGGTGTCGAAACGGAAGTGATACCACCACCACCACCACCACCCTAACAGGCTCCCACTTTGGAATGACTTCACCGGGCAGAGGAGGTCACCAAATGCATAACAAATGAAACCACGAATTCGGCAACGCGTACAATTATGGGATGAAACGATGAATGACGAAACTGGTTATCGCTGCCTCGAAATGTCTAATTTTTCAATGACACCCCACCACCAGAGTGGTGCAAGAATGAACCCCGTCTATCCAATCCAACAGGAATCCGAGCCCAGAACGGGACTTAAGACGGCAGTTCAAATAGACGTTACATTAAACCTCTAACACATGACATGTGACATCGAACGTACAGAAACACTTCATTAGTTGATATTAACACGTCATTGGCATTTCTCCATAGAAAATTGAAAATTCTGTCTAAGCGTTGCAAATACAAACACATTCGGGTGCACAATTCGGAGTTCTAATAATCGTACGAACGTGATTATCTAATTAGAAACTAACCGAGAAGACAACTTTCTGTTCCTACGAATGGGTCTTTCCTTAAATGTGAATGGTTGACATTAGAAAATCGTGGTACGGACTCACCTCAAAAACTTACGGAAACTTTCGAGACTCGCAATGGCCGCATGCAAGGTGGAACCTCCACAACATAACAACAAGCGCAGAGGCTCTCTCTGTACACCCAAAGCACTGGTGCTAGCTAGCTCCTCCGCCACAATGATTCCGGCGCAGACCTACAAACAATGCTACACGCTGATTGGCCACCTGACACCGACATACCTGCGCTCTGTTTCAGCACAAGAAACATTACAAAATGCAGTGCTTCACCAATAGTAGTTTGGAAACATAGAGAAACAAACATCTAGAAACATAAACTTGAAAATGTTTTCAATCCCAGATATCATTTTCTGCAACGCTCGAGTTAATAATTAATAAATATAAAATGAAACATGTTCTTATGATATTTTATTGAAGAGTTTTTGCTTCTTATTGTCGATCAGTGACTGTGCAATCGTTAGTGTTTAAAACAGCCACGTCTCTACTTGGCGTCAACGCAAGTTGAATCATATTCTTCTTGACTCGTGAATCATAATTCCATTGTACTTAGACACTAAATTAATTTTGAAAAAATTAAAATCGTTTGCAAAGTAGGTACTGAGATAGCATAGAATAAAGCACAAGTGTATGTGTGTAAAAGCTAAACTTAAAATGTGGTCTTAACTGAATTTTTATTCCTATCTTTGACATAGCCTGTCGGATCTCGTGTTCTATTAATATATAATTTCAATTATGAAGAGAGGAGCCGATGGTAGTAAATACTAAATAAAACGAATTGCAGGTCGACAATTATTATCT
>JAQGBY010004022.1:0-17649 GCA_034698785.1 Mycogona germanica | reverse complement strand
AAAAAAATCAGCTCGGTCTATCTCCCACTAGCTGGCCGTTGATTATTGCCGCGCGCACGTCTTATGTACACTGCTCTAAGCGAGCTGACCCCTCCCCCGTCATCTCCACCCCAACATAATTGACGCGGCGGCGGTCGGGTATGCGCATGCGCGCCGCCGCAGAATCCATCCCGCACGCAATATATCAGTTGGACTCCATATCTGGGACGTTTGTGTGCGCGGAGATTCATATCGGTCCACGGTTACCGCACGGAGGGTTGGACTGTGGGCCAAATGGCCAAATGGCCACAAGGTTGATTTGTGGCATTGACTGACATGGCCGCCATGGTTCGGAACTAGGGGACTCCGCTGACATCGGAAGCAGATCATCTAGCGTGATTCCGACTTGGAGTTGTTTTCTGTTTCGGAACGATTTGGGAAAAACCAAAGCAGAAATCATTAAGCCAGAAAGAAAACACTTACCATTTGTCTTAAATGTTATTTTTCCTACATTATAAGCAGATATCAAAATAATAGAAATAGGACGTCTGGATTATTTAAAATAAAATGGAAGGTGTACCCGGGACAGCGCCGGACGAGAAAAGAAGAACAAGAGTTGGCGATTACTCTTATTATTGAATTAAAGAGTTATCACCAACTCTTGTTAGTGTTTTTTCGTCCGGCGCTGTCCTGGGCACAGCTTCCATTTTATTTTAAAGCAAATATCATCTTATGATCGCGGGATTATATTAAAAATCAGTTTTTCTATTTTAATGTAATCTCAAGTTTGATTTAGTTTCCACACACGTCTGTTTGTAATTGTATTCTAAGATGATCCCAGGATCTTAAGAAGGGTTTCTCACTTTACGGTGTAAATCATCTAGAATTGGATTCGCCCGTCTTACTTTTCGTGCACTCCTGAGGACGCTTTTTCAAATTGGTAGTACGTCGGCATGTTGCCTGTGGAATTTAAATTGTTTACGCATAAGAAATGCTAACAATTCATTAGAATGGTGTCTAGATAGGGAATGAATTCTAAATTCTGCATTTCCCAACGCCCATTAACTCTCTTTGCTAATTTGCCACAGAAAATTAAGTTAGCCATTCTAGGTTCCAAATCTCCTATTCCGGAACGGGGAACTCTTGTTGTATGTCGTTTTCCATTGTTTCAGAGTTCTGTTTTCGGCTCTTTGTATAGCGGGTTCTGAATAACGGACTCTACAAAATAGGTTGCCTAATTATAGTGCGCCGCGTAATGCACGCTACACTTATGCAATTGCCTATTAGGTCTTCAAAACTGTTTTGTAAATACGTTTGGGAAGCAATTCTGTCATTCAGCACATGTAAAATAAGACTTGGCAAAAATGCAGTTGATAAAAATGAATTCTAATATGAGGAAGTCAGACGAGTCAACCGTAATCTAACGTAAATTGACACCCTGGCAAGATTGATAAAACTTGGGGATTAATTGTACACTTGCGTGTCTTTATTTTTGTTTGAGATTGTGTTACTTTTGGGTATAATATACACGTATATTCCCACATTTTGATAGTCTCGCGAAATTATTTGTTCTATTAAATTAGGATGTGCGAAAATCCTAACCTTTTCTATCTACTATCTGCGCCCTTACTTATCGCAAAATGGCGCAGTTGGTGTTTTGCCAGGTCAGTCTGTGGGTCATGTTGATCCAATTGGCGCCGCGGGTGGCGCTCCGCCCGCTACAAGCCAACAAGACCAAATTGGAGACACGTTCAAGCAACGACCACCACAGAGCACCATGCTGGGGTTTTTTTTTTCTCACGAGTCTAATATATAGGACCCGATCACATGTCTCTACCGCGATCTCGGTTGTTCCACCGATGGTGAAACGAGATCCTTATTTATTCGACGCAGGTATAGCCGGGAGGAAGAAGTGGAAAAAGGAGAAGAAAAAAATAACGAAAAAAGAGACGATAAAAAATCAGGGTTGAAATGGTGGAATTAAGATGTCGTTTGCTTCGTGGGTGGGTGGTAAATGAAGACGACGGGGCGGGGAGGGGGAGCGTCAGTGACGCCAGAAGAGTCAACCGGGAGGGAAGAAGCAAATTCGACGAAATCATCGCTCGCCAAGAAACAAAAAAGAAAAAAACAGAATTTTCCAAGCTACTCTGGCGTCGTTCTACCATCGTTTTCTAATAAGAAACGCCAATTGTCTAAGCGGAAATGAAATAGAAAACGTGAAGAACTGAAAAGAAAACTGCATATAAACTGATATCAAATAACACTGGAAGATGATAAGTGTTTGAGAGTGGGTTTGAGGGATAACACACGATTGTTTTGGTGTCATCAGTGGTTTTACCATTTTGGCATATATCTTATCAACCATGTTACCCACTGTATGGTGGATTATTAAACTTAACTTATATTTTCATGCAATCATGGAATGTTGTTTAGTCTTTTTCGTTCCGTCTACCGCTGATTTAAAAGTTCCCGAGCCACACATCACCCGCACAGCTCACTGACCGCACTGCCCATGCTCCGCGCTGAGCTGAGTGAGCGCCGGTTATTTTTTTTACGCATTTAAGAAATCAAATGCTTTCGACCTGATCTTCTCTGACCAGGAACGGTTGCGTGGATATGTAATTGAACTCCTCCGGCTGGCTGCCGTGGGTGGTGCTCCTCCGACTGTCGGTTGGTCGGCTGCCAAGGCGAGCGTCGTCGGCGTCATCGCCGTGTCTCCACCCGCCACCCACCGCCTCCACCCGCGCCACCGAGAGATGGAATTAACTTTGAGCCCGCCGCGAATGTCGTCGTCTGATTGCCGCCGACATCGCTGATCGCGCCGTTATTTATTAAGGGGCGGGGCCTAGTGTACGCGTTGCCGGTGGGGGGTGGGGGTGGGGATGGGGGAGGGCGGAGGACTACTCGCTGTTCCAGGGTGGTGTTGGGGATCAACAAAAATTGGGGGGTTTGTGCTAATGTGTCGGTTTGGAAGCTATTCACCAAATTCTGAATTGGGCTTTCTGGTTAGTCCCAGGCTAAGAGGTAGCTGAATAACCCCTGCCACGTACGTAAGGTGGTCCGAATTAAGAAGGAAACTTCATAATAAAAATGGAAGGTGGCTACTTATTTTTGTCGTCAGTTGTCGTGCCAAGTAAAGCTACTTCTGTTAAAACGAGCATATCGATTAGTTTATCTCCTCCCGGTTATCACTAGTTTGACTTACTATTTGAATAAAAATGGTGGTTGTGCCCGGGACAGGTCGGACGAAAAAAGACGAGAGTTGGCGATAACTCTTTTAATATAATAATAGTAAACTTATTTAAAATGAAAAAATTAAACTAGAAAACCGTGGGAACTGACGCTACAGATAAGACGATGACGATTCACATCTAACAAATTTGCCACATCCACATCTGACATGAAGTCGGTCGATTTTGAACTTAACTTTTCACTTGACTGAAGTTTTAAAATCATTTTCAAATGCCTTCAGAGAAATAACTGAAAAGAAGACTCAAATGAAGTATCTCAGGAGCCCGACTCATCCACATCTGGATTCTTGGATCTTGGATTCTTGGATCCACCGAACGTGAGTCTCAGCGGTGACGTATTTGATGTGTTCGAACAAACCTGCACTGTTTCAACAAAACTAAGTGACCTATAAAATATAATGGAGAAGTCCTTTCCGCTCCTGCTGTAGCGGTCGGTCTCAGGAGGGTGTGCGGGTTACCTGGGCTCACCTGAGTGAGAGAGAGGGCTCCACAAGAGCTCCAGTGGATGCCGAATATAGACTCTGGCGTGCTCGTATTTCCTAATTGGCCCTCACCGCGTCGCCCGTAATGAGCGACGATCGTAAAGGGCGCCTAGAGCCCCATCGCGTGCCGAGGCCAAGGGGAGAGGTGGGGAAGGGAGCCGAGGCCATTGGCGAAAGCAAATCAGGGACTGAGCTCACCGTGCTGTCCATCTGGTCACCCTCTCACGTTCTATTGAACGTTTTATGCGCTCGCATGAGGCAAAATTTAGTGCGGCCTATGAAACGGGCTTAGTGGGCCGATCGGATCGATAGATTTCGGCCAATCATATCCAACAGATTCCAATCAACCGATTTTTTTAAATTAATTGGCAGCTGTTAATAAATGAAACAGTAGGTTAGCCTGTTTCTAAATTTTAAACGTGTGACGTTTGTTTATTGCTTTCAGCACCTAGTGATTGAAGTCGGGACAAGATCGATTTGACGAGACACTTTTGAGAGTATATTCTTAATATTGTATTGGGGAAATACAACATTCGGTTCTGGCCTTGCGGCTCTCTAGTGGTGGCCTTGTTGTCGTGGAGGGTGGAGGCATCTTGGATTTGTATTTGGGTCGTGTCCACGGTGTGTTCAAGCCTGCCGAATCTGAGGATGCTTTCACCAATGATGCGTCTTGTGTGTGTGGAAGTGAAGCAAATGAAAGTGGAAATGTTGAGGGGGGTGGGTTGAGCGAAGATGGGGGAAGGGGGGTGGGGGATTGGTTGGGGGGTATAAAAACCGAGCGAGGATCGGACGTCGTGTGTTACATCCCGAACCGAAAGAGAAACAGCAGGTAGTTAATAATTCGCGGTGCTTTCCGATAATGGCTATCGCGTTAGCAACAACGGACGACTGCATGAATGGCCGGCGCCAAAGTGGCCTCCTCTCCTGAGACCCTGAACCCTCTGTCCACAGATCCCTTGGTCAAGCGTTTTAACAGGTGCGACTACAAGACGGCAGTTTCTCATAAATGCAGTCGCCAGCACTGCCAGCACAAATGCAAGCCTAACAAAAAATATTTCTCAAAACTAAATCTAATTATTGGTTTTTTACGAAGTATTTGATTATTTGGAGAAGTTATTTGACATAGGTTTCTTTTATGTGACATCATGACGGAGGGAGAGGGGGGAGGAAATACGAGAGTTGAAACTTTAGTCAGTTTCAGCGCTCTGTGTCTAGAACTTCCCTGCATGGCACTTGTGCATTGTGTGATTGCCTCTTTTCCACCAATGCATTTTCGAACCAAGCCCCGGCGCACTGCCGATTTCAGGAAGGTGCCCCGGAGATAACGAATACTTTCTCCGCGTGTTTTGTGTGCTACTTGCAATGAAGCGTGTGTTTGCCCTCTAGTGGTTTTCGAGTGAAGCAATCACGCCATTTAGCTGCCCCTAGCGGCGACGGCTGGAATCGAATAACAGTGAGCTGGATGTTCAGTTGAGAGGAAGACTTGTTGTGCGGACTCTCGTTTATTCGATCCCCGAGGCATATGCAAAAATAGACCTCCGGAATAATTCTCTTCAGCACAAGTAGGTGGGGGGGGGACACGGAAATGGTTCCAGGTCAAAGGCTGATATCAGCGCCATCTAGTGACAATGCTATGCTCGAGCAGTGTCTTAAAGTCGGATGTTGCGAACAAACGACTACATGCATGAACCGCCTCTCTCTTTAACAGTTTGCAAACAGGGGGATTTACGTTTTGTAAAAACGGTAATTTTTTCACCTGGTGTAATGAAAGAGTAAGCGTTTTATGGTTTCCAATTGTTGTGAGCCTGTCTTTTTATAGGCTGGCTGATGCCAACAATTAGGTAATTCGTTGTCGCGCATAATTCATGAACGGGTCTAGCCTACATCCAATGTATAGGCGTGATGGAGTTGTAAAGCCGCCCCACGTTGGCGTTGCCATGGCAATAAAATAAGTTTCTCAGCTAGAACAAACGATCCTATTAGCCGTCTAATGTCATCTCGTAAAAAGCTTTTTTCTTCTTCCTTTTTCTCCGCTACTTATTTTTCTGTCCCTCTTTCCTGGGCAAACCAACAAACACCTGCTTTAGTTTTCTCTTCAAGTGCGCATTCACTACACACACACAACATTCGGACGTATTCTGATCTGTTTCACCCGATGAAAAATGGACTAAGCCGTCGAGGGTGACATCTGACGAACTTTTCGAGAAGTCGTTGCCTATAAAGCGGCAGTCTCGCATAAAATGTAGCGAAATGCCACCAAAACTAGCTCCTATCTACTGGATTTTTGTTGAAAGATGTTTCGCTGAAGTAACAAAACGTTTCGTTACATTTTATGGTATCACATGTAATGATTGCAATCAGACCTTTCGATCAGTTAACTGAGGTTGAATGTTGTCTCACCTAAATAGCCCCAGAATTTCTGAGAATAATTTTCGGCGAAATCATTTAACGATTCTCCAGGCGAACAAGTTATCTGCGTCACGATCCTTTTCAGATTCGATAAGAGGGCTCGGGGTCTCAAGAGACTACAAGAAAAGAAAAACGTCGGTGACTTGTAGGGTACGTGTAAAGAAACTGAGGTGACTTCGCAGACACTATGTGCCTTTTTAGCCAACGCTTACAGTGACGCACATACAGATATACGAGTACAGCATTTTGACAGACTATCCTGGTCATATTTTCTCCCTGCACTTTAGCAGAAGCACTCTTAAGTAAACTATGTTTGGCCTACTTTCTGCTCTGCCAATAAAAAAAAATTCCTTGCACAATTTCTAAAACCTGTAATACATTGTTTAGAGGCTTGTTTTTCTTGTAATACTAATGCAGGAAGACCAGTTTGCTGCTGAACCGCCCGTGGCGTCCTTCTGAAATTGGGCACTACGTCAATGACGTCGTCCACTCTCCTGACACCCGTTGGCATATAGTAATCCAAAATTAAATTTTCGTTCCTGTGTGAGTTTCTACCAATCGATGTGGATTTGTGGAAGTGACCAAGTCTTCCGGTCAATGTCGAACCAATTACCAGTACATACATTTCTGTGTCTCAAGGATGCGTTTCCAATTCTAATTATTGCAACGTCGAATTGGGATAGTTCGAAGAATTAAATGGTCATGATTTCTATCGATTGGGTCCAGAGAGGATATTTAGTCGGTGGCAGCGACGGTTGAAATTTCCTGGTCAGGTAAACGAGGCGGTTCTCGCCATTTTGCAGGTCGTGCGTTTGAAACTCTGCCCGCGGCACCGTTGAAAAACGCTTTTCGAACCCATTTTCGAACGGTTGACTTGGCTTTAGTGGGGGAATCGGTGTGTGTGTGTTGGGTAGGGGGGTTATCCCCTCGAATGGGTCGTCCAAACTGATTTTTAAAGTAAAATAATCGGATTGCGCACGTCCTAGTCCCAAGTACCACCGTGCGGCCCAGAAAGCGTGTTGGGGGCTTCGTCCTCACTTGACTCCCGCGGAGTGTATCGCCGAGTCCCTGTAAATGGCCGCGTTTGGACCAGTGTGGGCAGCCATAAACGGCACGGTTCCACTGACGGCCGGCTTATTATCGGCGTCCGTAAAACCGTTATAGGTGTTGGAGGCGTAATCGCGCGATTAGAGGGGAGACGCGGCCAGCGAAAACTCCAATTGAACGGAGACCCGAGTGCAGGTACATGTAGTGGCGCCGACAGATGTGCTGTGCCGGTGACGTCACTTGTCAGAACCCAGGCCTTAACTAAGCAGTTCAAATTCGTTTTTAGATACTGATGGTGTGACAACATAATCATATTTTTTATTGATTTTTTTTAATCTATGGTGTTATTAGCGGGCTCTTGAAAATTTCGATCCCGGGGTACTGGTCGTGACCCCTCGCATAGTGCCTAAGCACCATGAGGGGTACGTAACGCCTGTAGTGCGGTTGACTACAGTTGATTGGGCAAGAAAACAAATAAATTAATTTCAATTGTGCTTTTGTTTCCTAAATAAATAACAATTTGTAAATATACTATAATTTGAGCATCAGTTGTTATGTTATGTAGTATGTCTTCACTTTTTAAATTTTCTTATTCTCAAGATAAATTAAGTTAATTTTTTCCCAATTCGATTCACTGTAGTGAATAGCGTACTACAGAAGATCCTGTACCCATGTAGTGTCTGAATAAACGAGAGCTCGCACCGGGAATCGAACCTGTCACCGTCGAGCCATAGTCGCTCGAAAGTTTGGAAAATTATTTTTCTGTTTGTCCTCCAAACTTTTCTTTGTGATTCAACAAAATCTTGTCGCAGAATTGCGAATCAGCTATTCTATATCGTAACTGTCTGGATGGACCCTGGCGGCTCCTTGATACTTTTATTCCCAAGTTCCTCGCACATTCCATCCATCTTGTCTTTGTGGAGAAAGTGAAAAGCGTGAGCAGACGTATAGCCTTAGATGCAATTTACATATCCTTATCCATATACCTACTGTAGGTAAAGCGCCGGTGAGAGTTACGGCGGCGGCGGCAGTGTGTGCGTCTGTCTATCGGCAGACGGGAGAGCGCAACGTAATAATAAAAATCGGGACCGGTGGCAAGTTTGCATTTAGATAGGATTATTATCGTCATTATTATATTATCATGCGCGCCGCCATACATCATCCGAAATGCACACATGCAATACGCGCGCACGGCCCTCTCTACCTGTATAATGCAATAGAGTGACGTAGGCGTGTGTGTCTACGGTGTCGCTTTCGTCGTCCGCGCAACTCGACTGCAACGCAGTCAGGCGCACGGATCCGGATCGCGCGATGGTGTGTAGTCGTGCTATCGATGAAGTGTGTGTGTAGTATACATACAGGTACATTTCAAAGCTATGGGAATATCAAAGGGAGGTATCGGGGGGAGGCCGCGTGTTCCGATAATTTCCAGAAACTCAAAAAAAATTCGAAGAATAGGAAGTTTTGAAAGAACGTAATTAAAAATCTAGCTTATTAATAACAATTTAATGTTAAATGTAACGTTGAGAAATTCATAGGAAATAGAAAGGAGCCGATGGTAGTATTCACTGAGATGGGGGAATTGCAGGACAACAATTTGAAACTCGGCAACGAAGATAGTTTAAACGTAAAATTTAACATATCTTCTCGAAGATTAAATAAGAAAATGAAAATTTGCGAAACACAAAGACAAACGTAAGCACTCATCCGCGACTTTCATAATTACCCAATGATTGAAAAACCCAAAAATGGTTTTTTTTACCGTATCTCTTTTTGTATTTTTCAAATTATGAAAGTCGCGGATGACTTCTTACGTTTGTCTTTGTGTTTCGCAAATTTTCATTTTCTTTTATCTTCGAGATGTTAAATTTTACTTTTAAACTATCTTCATTGCCGAGTTTCAAATTGTAGTCCTGTAATTCCCTCATCTTAGTTAAATGTAACGTCATACGGTAATCTGACATACTGTATGTTTCCTTTTCAAATCTACTGTACCTGTAAAATGGTAATTTAGTCAGCAGTGAAGTTAATTTTTTAAAAACTGTCAGTGAAAACAAATTTAATTTACGGATGAGTCCTAAGATCCTAGCGGCAAACGATTGATTATTGCCCAAGTGTATTATGTTTTCACTGGTTTTCTCCTCAGTTTTAAAGTCGAATATCGGTGTCAGATGTTTTTGTGTTCGACTGTACATTTGAGTTTGCATCTGGGTGCTTCCAGTGACGTCACTGTTGACTTTTAGTATTCGGGCAGTGCTCGATAACCTACTTCTCGGTATCGGGAGAAAAGCATTTTGCAATTTATGCTGTATATCTACGGCGTGCTCCTCTGAGGCGCATTCTCATTTTCTCTTCGTTTTTCATGGGCATGGTTTATCTAATGCCATCTAGTACGTTTAAAAATGCCATTGTTTTAATAGGCGCTTGTGTCTTAATATATTTCTCGTTTTTTCGATTTTGAGACCGAGGCCTCGGGTGAATGCTCTGATAACATTATAAATCTCGCAAACGTTTGCGCTGCAGTGACTGCCGGCGTTTCTCGCTTTTCTTTCCGGCCGATTGTTTCTTTTCGCTTATAACTAGATTTGTGAGTTGTTTCCGTGCTGTTCTATTAAATTTGTTCGCATGTGGTGGTACTTCGTTAGGGCTGTATTTAACGAATAAAAACTGTAACATTTGGATGTTAACGAATGAAAGTAATGCGGTAATGTTATTCCAGTGTAACTAGTTCAATACACTTAGTTGTATCAAATCACGTCTGCCAATATTGATTTTTTTATGCAGTGGATCTTATTCTACATTATAATCCCAAGTTTCGATCTGTCCGTTCGAGAGTTAACTGATGAACGGATTCACGAAATCGAATAAAATTTTAGCTGCAGATAGTTCCTCAAATTTGTAGTTAAAAAAATAATAAAAAATGCATGATGTTTAGCAACGAAATGTCAGATCTCGATTTTGCGTATTTCTCAATAAACTAGCCGTTTAAAGTTTCTTAAAAAAACCTTCGCCAGAAAATTTAAATATGGCGTCTCCACTTCTCCAAAATGGCGCTGTCGTTGTTATCACGTGCTACCAATGCTGCCAGTCATATTTCAATATTTTCTATTTGTAAATCGTTTAATACCTGAGACGGCTTTTGTGTTTTAAACAGATTAGATATTTAAATCTTAAAGCGTTTGAAAAAGCTATATGATAAATTTAAAAACCAGCGTTTTTACGTCATTGCCAAGACACGTGAGGAACTGGGTTTTCAAATATTTGAAAAACATTTCCTTGACATGACTGAGACTTTCGAGCGAAGCCGGAAAATTTCTCTGGTTTATCATAAGCAAGTTGTCGCAATCCAAACGAGAATTCATTAAACGTTGTATTGATTCCGGGCAATAATTGGAAGATGTTCTTAGGATTATAGATCTTAATGCACGAGTAAATCAGTGTATTACGTCTATGTAAAAAGTTTGGCGATGTTCTTTCTATTGCGCTAGTTGATAAACTCATATAGATATCTCTTTTTATTGTTTTTCAATTTTTTATAAATAATATCACTACAATATATATCTTATTTTATCTTCTTCAGACACATAATTCTTCAATTCTGAGCGAATAAAAAATAATATGGGACAGTAGGTGTTGTTTCAGGACTGGTGACCACCTGACAAACAAAATAGAGAATCTATTTTAGAAATTTTTATTCAAATACATGTACTTAAAGGTGGTTGAACTTTTGTGGCTTCGTCAAGTTACCGTTCGATACTTTATTGATCGCTCTATTAGGCTCGCCCGCTCCACCCAGAAGGAGTTTAGCTTGTGAACAGATTTATTACCAAATGGTAAATGGGCCGCTGCAACCTAAGTTGTGAATCGCGATTACAGTAAATCGCACCACTGCGTCCAACACATCTCGAGTGAGTTGTAAGGAGAAAGCTTACCTTGTAATCCATATCCTAAATCAGTCGTGAGATAACTGTTTTGCTTATCACCGTGCCTAAACCGGGATGGTATGATGATGTCATTAACCCCTTTGAGAATTGATTTGGAATGGTGTTTATCGTCTTTAGTAGCTCCAATTAGTAATTTTTTGTGGCAAACGTGTTAGATCTGGTGATCGTCCTTTTGTAGCCATAAAAAATTGGCAATTTGTGAGCGAAAGAAAAGCGCTAATTGGATCGCACTTTTAATGTGCTTGAATTTTTTTTTGCGCTGTTCTTCGAAACGAGATATTTTACCATAATTTGTCACAGGCTCAAGTAGCCTTTCTTAATCCACCAAGGCCACCACTGGGGAAAGTGTGCAATAATCGTGCTGAATGTTAGCCGTTCACACTAGATTAACCCATCCGAATTGAAATTCAGCGCGTCTGTTCGCGAATTGTGCTAATAAATACGTTGTTCTTCTCGAACTTCCGGTGCAATTAAAACGCCAGTTCGTTATAGTTCGGTTGGGAAAGCGATTTTAGGCCAAGCTTTTTCGTTTGATTAGAAAAGCTCGTCAAATAGTCTTGCAGTTTGGGAGAGACGGATTGAAGAAGAGAAAACGGCAATCAAATGAAAAGTCAATTAAGAGCAAATGAAAAGAGTGCTGTGGATCTCATTTTTTTATTGTTGGAATACAACGTGCGTGGGTGTGTCTTCTTGAGACCACCGTCCAAAAACTAAGAAAACTGACGTTTTATTGTTTGTTATATCCAGTGAAGCGTCTCGGCGGCATTTCCGTATCTGTTTTATTATCTTCAAATAGATATCTGGCCAATCTCCCTATTTCAAACATCTTAGGCCACTGCCATTAGCTGGACTGTTAAAGTAACGACACTCGATTTGTATGCATACGAAAATGCAAGGGGAGAGGGGTCTCAGGATGATACATGTATCTGGTTGGCGCTTTCAGCCAGTTAGTTACAAGCTGTCATTTTGAATGAAGCAAATGAAAGATTTTTTTTTTTGGCTCAGCATTTTTCGTCTCTTATGTTATTGTTCTTATCGTATGACTGCTGCTGCAAAAGCTGCGGCTCACACGCCATCCATGCCATTTGTGTGACGGCAGATGATCCGCTCTGAGCAGATGATCCGCTCTGAGATCATCCGTTTTTGACCCAGCGTTTGATATTTCTATGGAATGCACAATTATTGTCCGTTTTGATCGTTTATCGGGTTTCAACGTTATATGGTGTAGTAGAACGAACGAATTCAGTAAAATAAATATTAAAACGAATGAAGAAGAATTCGTTTTAGAAATTATTTGTGTTGAGAACATTTTCAGTGTAACGTGGGCGATTAATGAATGGTGTCATGAAATTAATTGTGGAGTATTAAATTGAAACAATATTGGACAATATTGTTCATTTGTTCCAGCAAATTTTCTTTATTTTGTGACACAATTTCTTACACAATCGAAGTGTACGACATTTAATTAGAATATTTTGATGTTTAAAATTTTCAGTGTGAACTGTCTTAAATTGAACTTATCTAGTTCATTATTGCCTTAATATAATTATTTTAAATTTTTCTGATGATTGGAAGAATCATGAAAAGGTTACCAGATGACTAAGTCAATAATTGAACGAGTTAATTTCGATTCGGATAACAATTTCCCATTTTCCTGTGCAGAATTATCGGTGGGGGTCTCATAGATGGAACGTACGGGTGAATATGCGGACAATCCCGGGTCGATCCGTTTCTCTGTCAGGTCGTTGCTGCACTTCAATCACGGGGACATTCTTATCTGATGAAAACGAAAATAGCGATGGGAGGTGACGGGGGTGGACAAGATGGCAATCAGCGAACGTTGTTTCAACTTCTCAAGATTGACTAGATGAGAGAGGCAAGACTGGAAGAAAGAAAAGAAAAAATGTACATCGGTGGAGAGAACACGTCCCAAGCAGACGACGCAGGAGAAGAAAAAAATAATCCCCGAATGTACAAAATACGATGCAGTTCTTTATTATTATCGCCGAATTTGCATGACGCGCGTTGGACTTTTTTTTGCGTGTACTGTGTGTACTTTTTGTGGTACAACATAAGATCCTGATTGGGTTAGTAATGGTTGCGCATGCGCTGTGCGATCTCTGAGGAGATCTTAGCGCTGCCAAACAGGGAAAATATCGACTCGGCTTTAGTTGATCAGCATTGATGAAAAAGGCCCGGCCTACAAAAGTGGAATGTAGTAGCATGAACATTTGAACGATGGAATGATGTAAACCCCATTCTTTTTATTTAAACTAGTCTTGCCTTTCAAAGGAGGGAAATTTTGCCTTCTATCAACCTCATTACGAGCAATTTGAAATTACGTAACCCATTTTCCAAGTTGACATTTTCTTTTAGTAAGGGGTTGCCCCACTTTTATTTGCGTAGTTGGTCAAATTTGTAATTAATTTAATCTGAAAATTGCCACAATTTGTTTCAGTTTTAAAAAAATGCTTAACCATTAGCTTACCCATCCCCTTTTTAGTTGTGCATTCTATCAGCTGAAATGAGTCTATAAGTGTCATTACAATGTCAATGGCTAGTAACCTATACAATAACCTATTTATGGATAAATTTGATTGCTGTTCTCCATTGGAGCACGCTCGTTCCGATGTCAGTGAGTCAACGAATCGTGCTATTCTAGGTTTTCTTTGTTCAAATTGACATGTTGGCTAAACGTAGGTTTCAAATTATAGTTTATTTTGCTGGATAGCCTTTTTTCGTCGCCAACATGAAGGAAAGGTAAACGAAAATCGAACTCTCCCCTCCCCCTCCCCTGAAATGCTGTACAATATATATTGGTGTATGCCACTATATAGCTGTCTGGAAATAGCCCAAATATTTATGGCTTATATGATTTTTGTAACCGGGCACCAACAATTCTTGCGTGAACAACAAAAGCGAAATTGCTTTTGCCTATTTTCGTAGCTTGAGGTACTCGCAACCGCCTGAGGCCTCGAGTCGTGCATTCAGACTGTAACAATATCAATACATAAATGTACGAAAAGGTTAAACGAAATGAATCGACTCATTTTTCTTGGCGTGTCGTCCAAAATACCCTGGGCGCAAACCGTAATTCGGCATTTCGAAACATGGATCACCGAAGCATATGAATTCGAACAGAAGTTGTCTATTGAACCTGATGCTCAATTCTCGAAAATGAAATCACGATGGACGTGTTGTTGAGCGATACACCTAGTAACGAAACACAAAGCAAAGATTTATATTCTGTTAAATTTGTAATCCATGTGTTCCATCGCTGAAAACCACCACTTACAAACGGAAATTAATTTATTAGCTTTTAAAAATCGAAATTCTACAATAGAATTGCGCTGACTTTTTTTGGCCGCTAATCTTAGGAAGAAACGGAGACCTACGTCACGTTAAAGCACTCCTTACCTATCCATAACTATCGATTTCTTAGTACGAGTATTTTTTTTGAAGACTACTCGAAATTCTAATAAAATGTGTTTATCGGACTCTGGGCTCAATAGGGGGCAGTGCTCGATCCATGTACGGAGTCCTGCGCTATTCATACATTTGCCTTTTCGAATGCGCCAAGACATGGAAATCGATCAGTCCTGGAGGCGTCTCCACCACACACAACAGTTTGATGCACGGTGAACCGGAAATCGAGAACGGTGGGGGGTGGTGGAGGGGTGTTGATTGGTCGAGAGGCGGCGCTAAGGAGGACGGCGACGACGACCGCGTAATTGGAGGTCGGCATAATTGCCGGGCGCCCATTTTTGGCAGGGAAGCCGCCTGGTCGACAAGGAGGTGCGCGGATAGAGCCACGATTTGCCACGTTATTTACCTGGTGTTTCCTTCGACACGAAACGGGCCGAATGTCTCGCCTAACTGTTTTCTTCAAATTAGTTATTGACGTGTCTTGATATTTGGCTGAAATCTAGTTTTTCGTCATCGGCGGAGGGCGCTGAAATTATTTAATGGCTTGGTTCTCATTGTAACCACTAGGTGCGCTGAGCCGAACGCCAGTCGAGATGGCCGGGATAGTTTCACCACCACGAGCTTTAGTGTAAACAACCAATATAATTCCGAATATATTAGCTACTAAGATACTGTTCCGAAAATTGTAATTTTGATATCCAATTTTCTAAAAGGTCAGAATCTTAACGCAGATTAGAAATCATTTGCTCGAGTCATAAATAATGCTACCAAAAAATTCTCTTTTCGAGTTAAGACTACCAATGACCCCAGGGAGAAGATTCTACCTGGGTATCTGGTTCCCATCGTGGTTTCCCCAGATGATTTCGTGGTTGTTGCTGTCTACCTGTCGTGCTGTGTACGTGAATCACTATTGTTATGGAAGAAGACGCTGCGGAATCGTAGCCTAACGGAAATCGACTATTCTATTTTCACGTTCGCTTATACGTATGCACACGTCATTGTCTTTACACTAGACGATATCGATTGAAAACCGCGCCAATGTGGGACTGTCCAGAAACGACCGGACCATGAAATAAGAGCAATCGTCTGAAGTCGTTTCTGAATTGGTCACACTTTCGTCCGCCATCTTCCATTGACAAACAATATCTGATTTTCATATACTCTTTTTCTGTTTACATTTAATTGCTTGGGTAGTAAGTGTGTCTGCTGAGTTTGTTCAGCGTGTAGTATCAATGCAACCCCTTTTTGTTTTTCCGATAGTGGAATATATTCAGGTGTACACTATTGCACAGGGGACATTACTCATGCAAGACATGATACATTGCCGGTATTGGATGTGTGCGAGTGAAAATCGAATAGCTAAAAACATTTGAGCCCAAATCGGATCTTAAAATGAGCCTTGACTGAACCTAAACTGGGTGAAATCCGTACATAGATCCAATCACCACTCACATTGCTTTCGTGCGTTTCAAGTGAACGCTGAGGCGCCATTTTCAATAGGCATTTTTTAAATCGACTATTCAATCGAACGGTTTTCGTGAACATTTGAACGCCCCTCTTCACTTTGTAGGTGGCCTGTCTCGGTTCAATCGGGCAATTGTGAAAATCGCCACATCCCCTACAGGACGGTTGCGCGCCCCCTTATCAACAATTATATCGGGAGTGTTGCAAAGAACTAGCGAGACCAATAATCACTATAGCGCCACAGTGATTTTCGCACGTTGTGATTAGTGTTTATTCTGATTCCGCTGAACCCGGCGATAAATAATGATTGAGGTTGGAACGTCTGCGGCGAACATGGCGTCTGACGCTAATGCTATAGGCCAGTTTTTATGGCGCTGGGTGTGGGGGGAGGGGGGCGTTGAGGTTTTGGTGCCAGAAATAATAACAACCCTTCCTGTAGCTTCCCAATCTCTCGGGCAGACATTCTTTTTGGTGCGCTGCAAGAGCGATCACATGACCGGTCGATAGTTCGCTTCCGTATTTCTAATTACTTTCGGTGTGATGGCTGCTTTAGATTCCATTGATTAGATTGCGATTCCAGGTGTCGCTGGATAAAATGTAAATAGCGTGATAAACTCCACTGTTACATTAACGTTACTTGAGAAATGTTGAGAGTCGCTAATTGCTGGGATTCAAGGATCAGCTATCACGATTGTCAAATTACAATACAAGGTTGGTTTTTAATCCGCTACTTAATTTATATTGACGGCAAATTTAAAGTTAGCTTTTTTTTAAATTGACTTGCACTGTAACGAGTAATTAACAAAATTTCCATATATTGCATTTAAAAAATAAATGTGATATCAAAATAAGAAAAATTCAAAACGGAAACAATCAAATATTGAAATAGAAATAGTTTTCACTGATTGACGTGTAATTAAATATCGCTTTACCCCAGTGGGCTGCATATCCTTCAATCGAATCTACATTGAATCGCAGCAGTAAAAATATATAATCTTCTCGTCGGTTGTCGTTCAGCAATTACAGTACAGATAAAGGAGTTTTACGATCATTTTGATTGCAATTGAATGAAATAAAAAATGTCTGTACGTGCTCTCTCGCTCGATAATTTTCGTGGCTTCTCTTTAATTGCTGCACGCCTCTCCGCACTATGTCTATTGGAAGCCTCACTGATTGCGAGTTCTCTTCGCGACAGATATCCTCATGAGATCCTGAATCCCATTTTTAAACACAATATTCAACGCATTTTAGCCACACCTATATATAGACAGAAGTAGACAAAGTAGTAATTTTGATTATTTTCTTTCGATGTTTGATGCCATTCTAAGTGACCAGGGTTCAATGGTTATCATGGAAAAGGTCACGTCACATGTCATATCGTCTTACAGAACTTTTTAATATTAATATAGATAATTTTTTTTCTTTTGTTGATTATTAACATGAGAAAGTGGATGGTTGATTGCCAGGAGAGATGAAATAAATGCGAAACAATCATTAACTCAAGTAGATCAAGTACAACCATAGTATTCGGCATACGCCTTGTCATCTGTCATTCAGTCAAATGAATAGACAATTATTTGAAAGTGCACTTTCTCTCGCCATGCAGTCAATCCTTTCATCCTTGCCTACGACATTGATTTTCAGAGG
>JAQGBY010004021.1:0-17653 GCA_034698785.1 Mycogona germanica | reverse complement strand
TTTTTCGTCCGGTGCTGTCCCGGAGACAACCCCTATTTCATTATGAATTTATTATGAATTTATTATGAATATTTTATAATTTGTATTTGATTGGTTCGCATTTGAACCGCGGTTTGAACCCGGATTGCCAGAATAATCTGCCATCCTTGGTAAAGAATTCGACCCCCAAAATCCTCTATTCAGACAAGAAGTTGTCGGAATTCAGCGGAAGTGACGACATTCTAAGTCCTTCAGTACCTGAATTCTGCAAAGGCCGTTCTTTCCCAGATCCTGCGCACCAGCTACAAAGCTCATTATATTCCGGCGTGTCTTGGTACTCACCAGCTTAATTTACAGCATCAACAATACCTTGTTGGAATCATTTTTTATTCCATTTTCATTTCAGACGTTGTTGAAATTAATTATCATTCGCTTTCCATTTTTTTTTCGTGATTCCATTTTGCGTTCAGGTCACAGGAGACAAACATGAAATAGGGCGAACAATATATTGCCCACGGCCACTTCATCGCCATAAGTGGTTATTAAATGTCAATCACGGAGCAAATATATGTTAATTACTCAGCCAGCATGAGACTATTATTCGGTTCATCTCAGTCCATTACGCGATATTGTCACGACAATTAGATTTGCAATTATCTCTTCAGTATAATTGCAATTATTTGACATTTCAGGGCATCGCAATTAGAAATTGTGCTCCCATGTCTAATCAGGTGACAACATAGCAACAGAAAGTTTATTTGGTTTTATTTGTTTATTGATGTTGCTGCTGCAAAATATTAATGGACAACGTTGTCATTTCAGTTATAGCTTGGATCAACATGAAAGTACATGTTGGGCATGTAAAATATTCCCGCAATTCATTTCAATGTTATGACACGTCCGAGATTTTTCTCCCTTCTTGAAAAATTGATATCCATTTGTAGCTGCCTTGATTTATATTCGTACATTAAATGGGTGTTTTGCTGTAAGAAATCCGCATTTTTGGGGGCAAATCAAATCGAGCGAAAAATTACCTGGAACCAGCTTTCAACAGATTTAGCAAATATTCGTCATCATGAAGGAATCGAACCCAATCACTCGGGCCGCAACACGACAGATTTAAATGACAACCTCTATTTATCTTCGCGGCACTTTTGATCATTTTTCTCACTTCACTGTAGTCACCGCACTACTTTGTTTCTGATGATGTACCCCTTTGTTTTTAGTTCTAAAACTGTTTGGGGAGTTGACGATTTCGTAGAAAGGCTGCGTAGGTTTTTTTTTCGGCGGCTACAATCCGATTTGTTTATTAGTTGCCGTTTTTTACGACTTCGTCAATCTGCTTATGATTCGGGCTCCATATTTACACTTCGTATGTTCTTCTGTGTAGTGCTTCTATTCTGGCTCTGGCTTGTTTACTTTCTTGGCTATTTTTGAAATTTCTTGTTGGTTTGTTTACTTTTTAGCATTCACGAATCGATCGATTCATAAGAAAGGAGTCGGGTAAACCGTTGACGTTTATTTCTCTCGTTTTATTTTGCGTGACAGGAAATATTTCATTGACATGTGTTCTGTTCTCAAACCGTACTTTGGTGCAGTCAACGTTCATAAATTCCAGTCAGAGTTTAGATATATTTAAACTTTCCATCTTTTTGCCGACTCTCGATTGCAGTCTAAGCAATCATCCTATATATTTTCGGTTATACGTGAGGCGGTACAATAATTATCGGTTGCTCCATCGATAGATCTCAGATAATCGATTATTTGAGAAACTCTCCACAACGCCTCCCATATAGGCACTAAAATTACAGAAGGAAATATTGTAAATGTATTCTAAAAATGTGATGGTGTGTATTTTTTAACTATTTGTATAGACCATATTTTGTGCTTTTGTGCTAATGTTTGTCCAATAAAATGGTGCCGAAGCACGCCGAGTCGGATGCTGAGTTAAGGACGATGTCTTAAGATGTCCTTAAGACATCGTCCTTAATGTTTGTCCAGTTTTGGTCACGGTCACATGTGTTG
Source organism: Mycogona germanica (assembly GCA_034698785.1). Lineage (NCBI taxonomy): Eukaryota > Metazoa > Arthropoda > Diplopoda > Chordeumatida > Chordeumatidae > Mycogona > Mycogona germanica. Next base: position 15,649 of record JAQGBY010004021.1, on the reverse strand, counting down.
TTGCCAATGATTGAAAAGCCATTGGCACGCACAAAGATGAATGGTGACTTTTGGGACACTTTTGTTACTCCCCCTTCCTGCGGGAGGTTTGAATGATGATGTAGTTGGGGTAAAATGAGGGAAAGCGGGTATTGAATAAATAATAACGTCACAAAAAAGCAGAGATGATTGCAAACTTTATGATTATCGAAAAACGCACTTCCACATATCGATGTACGATTGACGTTAAAAAATTCGTGGGCAAACTATCGATAGTTTAAGGCTATTCGAATAATATCGCGCATCACAATTTCCACGTTTTATAATCCCTCCCCAAGCGAGGCCTGGTCCTTTTGGCCTAGTATTTCGTATATCTTTAGCCAAATTGCCATTCAGGTTGTGCTTCAAGGGTTACGAGTATTCCAAACCCAGAAAAATAAAAAGCAATGACCGGCTAGATGGTCTTCAACCGAAATCCACACGATGCTACGTACGGGGGCCATATCCATTTTGGTATTGGCGGGACGACATCGGCGCCCCCCAGTGGTCGTTCACGAAAACCGAATAGCCACAATTCATTTTTATAACACTTTCATCCGTATAGACCCATGCCCTATAAAACACATTCGTCTCTCCACCACCAACCCCAACCCCCCACCAACAAAATCCCATCTATACAAGTACAGTACGTGCATCGTGAAAATCGGTACCGCCTCATTTTATATATATAAAAAATATCTCAAACGTAAACGCAAACAGTAAACAACCGGTGTTGGTGAGGAAAGCGAGAGAAATGGCAAGGAAAAGGGAGGGGTTGAGTTCGACTTTTTCACATCCACAACAAAAATCCATGTTCAGAAAAACTTAAATTACGGGCTACATCATAACTTTGCGTTTGGCTGTGTGACACGAGAATAGATGTCCGGGCGCGTCAACAAAAACGGCAATATTTTTCTTGTCATTTCTTACCAGATATAGTTGGTAGACACGGGCAGCAACACAACTCGAATGTCACTTTGGATTGACGTAGAATTCGCGTTGTTTCAACTGGGGAAAAATTATGTATGCAGTCAGTCTTCGTTAAACGTCAATTTTGATATGTCGGTGGCGAACGCGACAGTGTCGTGTGTGCGAAGTTACAAAAAATCCATTCTGATATTTTTTTAAGGAAAATTTCCACGCTACTCATCTTGTGTGTTCTTTTGATCTCAATGTATGCTTAGTAATAAAAGAGTGATCAGCCAATAATGCTCTGTGGATTCGCCATAATTGCTTCAAATGGTGCGTTAAGCTAAGGGAACTTTGAACTTGGGCTGAACTTCAATCGCATTGGAATGGAATTGCAATTTTGATTGTCCACTCTGGCATTCGCAAATATAATAAATAAGAGAATTGCTTGGACTGCAATCTAAAATCGATAACAAGATCGTCAATAGACTAAGTTGACTGTGGCTCGGCGGTCCCGGGTTCGATTCCCGGCGCGGGCTCTCGAAAATTTCGGTGGCGACTTCAGAAAGCTATTGATAGCCAGAAAACATGATAAAAAATTATTTTTATTATTTTAATTTATCGTGTATTGATGAAAGTGTGGGGTGAGTTTGTTTCGTGTTTTGTCGAGTGTTTCACAAATCTTCAAAGTCTTTAGTATTCGTGAAGATCTGTTGTAAACTTAGTTTATTGACGATCTTGTCACCGATTCTTGATTGCAGTCCAAGCAATTCTCTTATTTATTATTATTTCTTTTATTGGTTCCATATTTACTATTCTTTATTATAGCTAAAACATGTCCAGGGTGTTATGAAAAAACGTTTCTATTTTTATTTTATCAGATCTTCTGAAATAATCTCATGAATCACATGAATATTTTTTTCATAAAATATTCAAGCATGCAACATGTAAAGATAACAGCATTTTGGTTATTTCGATTTTACATTGTTTGCAATGATAGGCTGGGTGGGGTAAGACACTTTTTGGTCGTTTGAGACGCTCTAAAATTTGTTAACATCCGTTTCAGACGCTTTCTCGAAACATTTCAGATGAAGATTTCGGATAGTGAAGCGAAGACGGAAAGTGAACAACTTCCATGTAAAATCGAAAGTAGAATTTTCGATTACAAATTGAAATAGTCAAAATGTTTGTTTGTTATTACTCTAATATAAAAAGATCATGCGATGTATTCAAGAAGATCTGGTAAAAATGAAACCGAAAAGCCCTGCACATGTATGAACGAACTAGGCGCGTAAGCAACCTTTTTGAAATAATCCTGTTTTTAACAAGATTTACACGAAGAGATTTGATTTTTTAGCAAATGTGTATCCAAACCAAAAACCACGATCAGGTTTTCATCCCCTGAATCCAGTGTGTTCCGTCTTGCATTTTGTTCGCATTGTCAAGCTTATATTTTGGCTTCACTGGAATCCTGATTATCGTCAGTCTTGAGTCGCCATCAATGAGAACATGATTGTTGAAAGCATAACATGATTCAAATTCGATAAACAATGATACCATACTGGACATCTGCGACATTTGTATATCTGTTTCGCACTATTTGACCATTAGTCAATCTGATGGTCACGATGGATTCCTACGAGTCCTGCATTATGCTAAACACGTCTCTTGCACATTTACATAAGTTCATTACATGTACTTACATGTACAACAGATTGAATTAATTATTATTTAGTGGTGACGTAGCCTTGAATTGATATTATATTGACGATAATTGGGATATTCAGGATACATTTAGATCATTAACTTCATCCATCTAAAAGTATTAAATAACATTTTTCCACAACTATAAGGTGGCGCTGTTACTTTTAGGAAAGCTTGGCAAGATCGTCGAATCGAAATGAAGATCGATGACGGGTGCGTCAGGCCGTTCAGTTTCGTTGTTAACTCTACAACTCTGTATATATGTACTCGTACGCGGTACTTGGCCAGCTGCTTTTAAAACTACGTCGTTTTGACTGCCGTTTTCATCATGATAGGAATAGGATAGAAATAAAAAAAAGAGTAAAAGAAAAAAGAGTGGCACGGTTAAATTGCCTCATATAGTGCGAACATCTATTCCTCAGTTATTATAGTGTCTATAGATGTTCACCGCTGGCCCCTGTCTATATCGAATAGACTGTGTGTGTGTGTGTGTGTGTGTGTATCGCATCTGTACCACAGCGCCTAGGTCTTAGCCTAGCTTATGTGGTCTATGACGGAAAATTATTTCTCAGTCTTTATAGTGTCGTTATCTCAAGTATCGTATAGCTTATTTTATTGTCGTTGTTTATCATCGTTGGTTTGTAACATATATTACTACGACGAATCGGCTCTGTTCCAGGCCAAGATGATCCACACGATGAAAACTAGCGCCCGGATTGTGAAGACGCTATTGGCTCACAACCAGTGAACTTATCGTCTACGTTAATTGCGAAGTGTGAAAGGTGTTAGACAGGTTGGTGCTTTTTCCTCAGAAGTTTGGTCCCATCCATTTAATTACTTTATTTCATTTGAATTTAAAAACAAAATCGCTTTTGATTTCAAGACCACTTCAAAGTATATAAATATCAAAGTATTTAAAAATTTCGTCCGGTGCTGTCCCGGAGACAACCCCTTATTTCATTATGAATTTATTATGAATTTATTATGAATATTTTATTTTATTGTATTTAAATATGTTTAAAGAGTCACGCAGGTAATTTTTATACATCATATTTTTAAGTAATAAATAGCAAGTTGTGTCTGGGACAGCGCCGGACGAAAAAAGACGAACTGAGTCGGCGACAAACTCATTACAAACTTTTTCTTTTTTCGTCCCGAGACTGTCCCGGGCACGACTTGCTATTTATTATATTCAACACGTCCTAGTCTCCTTATTTTTTATATTTTTAAGTGTTGAGCAGAAAATAAATATTTTTGGTTTTGGTTATCTCTTATCGACAATTAAATTTTTAATGATTACAATTACCGGACGAAAAAGACGAGCGTGAGTTGGTGATAACTCTTCTAATATAATAATAGGAAACTATTATTTAAAATAAAATAATTAAACTGGAAAACCAAAGTCACGCAGGTAATTTTTGTACATCATATTTTTAAGTAATAAATAGCAAGTTGTGTCCGGGACTGCGCCGGACGAAAAAAGACGAACTGAGTCGGCGACAAACTCATTACAAACTTTGTGTTTAAATAATAGTTTACTATTATTATATTAGAAGAGTTATCGCCAACTCTTGTTCGTCTTTTCGTCCGATCTGTCCCGGGCACAGAACCCATTTTTATTGAACATAACCCAGACGTTCTATTGATTACAATTACAATTACAAATTTTACCCACAAACAGCCCCCAAGAGAGGGGCCTATGGCGGGGGTCGAAAGACCAGTTGTGGACAGAAATGGATTTATTTTAAAAATTATGATAACGGATTCGAATTAAATCTACCTCTGGAACAACAATGAAAACAATCGAACTCGCTTTCTTGGATTCGTACGATGACTACGAGTTCTCCGTTCACAATCACATCTGCGAAAAATGTGAAATGTGTCTGTAGCCGTGATACGGACGCGGATATAAGTTATTTTTCTGCAAACGAATATTCGGCAATAAATCATTTCGGTGTATATATACGTCGTCCCAAAATTTAAACGCTTCATTCTGTATCTACATGTATATATAAAAGCGAGAAGCGAGAGAAAGAGCGCGTGAACGAGGGGTTGTTATGAAGCGTATAAGAAATGTATAGAGATATTGCCATCCTTATAGTGTGTGTAGTGTGTGGGTGGTAGGGGGTCTCTTTTCTTCTCCAGCAGTTGTCGGTATATGAGAATATATCGGTTGCTAAGGTGCTGTTTTTGCCTCGCCTTACGATGCTATTTATACTGAATATACGCGCCTGCAACGCCGTATAGCGGATACCAAGTCTTAACAACGGAGATATTTTCCGAGCCGAATAAAGTTGACCATTTAACGAGAACATGGCATCTATCGAGTTAGCAGCTTGCTTTTTTATTGCGCTAGGGATTTGCGACAAGAAGCCTAGACCCCAGACACACACTCGCGTCTATAATGTACGTGGACGAGCAGAAGCTGTAATGGGCGACTGCAGACATTTGCACAGACGCTAGAGGGCAGCACTATCGCGTTTGACTAATATTTGGTTACAGATCAAAATGGTGCTGGCATGTGTGAATTATATCTGTGGCTGTCTGTTAAAGGCATCAGTAGCAGTTCCGATATTGGAAACGCGATTCCTTAATTGGTCGGAAGTAGCACATTATGATAGTGAGCATTCCAATGTGCTATCTCTTAATTGCCTCTTATGAAGTGAAACAACGACGATATTGAGTACTGAGATGTATCTAAAAGTTGCTCAAAATTGAACGTTTAGGGTACCTTGACTTTATGATTGTCGTCGTTAAGTCGCGTTTACATTTAAAAAGATTTCGCTCCTATGGAGCCGATCTTCTCCACTCGAGGGATACTGGAGCGTGCTCCGCTGCCACTTTACACTTCTATGGATTGATGCAGTGTTTCATTCACACGCCGTTGTAATATTTCCTCAAAAGGTGGCGTGTCTGCCCGTAAATTTAATGAAAATATTTCTCAGTAGAGGCGCTGATGAGGCTCTACCTTTGAGCCTAAAATGGGCACTATTGTTTTGCTGTTGCCGCTTTTGCTATATCGAGAGCGGAGCGGAGCCTTCTGTGAGCGCTCAGAAGGCGCTCAGTAAACGGATCCAATGCGAGGCTCCCTTCACAATAGGAACATTTCTATTCGTGGTGAAACGCTCCTAGGAGTCACTCCTTGAAGCTACAATTATTCGATTTATACCTAAAAACAAGATGAAGCTGAGATTTTTTCGCTGTTATGGAAACGGCGCTAAGGATGCCCTCGATGAAATGATGAAATATTGTGTATTGATAATCGAAAATTATGAATCGATTTCGGTTTGTGTAATCGATGGTGCCGGGTCCCTACTTCGAAAGCTAGCGCCACTATAGACATCAGCGGCTTTAACTGGATGCGCAAACTACTGTCGTCGCCAGCATCTCCACCTGGTGGCAGTCAAATGATCCCGACATAATTTGCTACGCCAAGTTCAGTTCACGTATCGTATAACGGACACGGTTTCCAAAATAGAAAGTGCATTGTGTACGTTTATTGAATCTTGTTATGCAAATATTGTTACGATCAATATCAAGTACCAAACTCGCGCTTTCCTGTTTTTGAAATATAAAATTCAACACGAGTTCACGAAAAGAAAAAAGGTTCTAATACAACATATGAGCAACAATCGCGCCTGTCAATTCGATGTAGTATCTAGACGAAACCTAATTCGATTCCATTGAACGTCTTGAGGATATTGTTTTGTATAGCGGTGGATTGCTAGTTAATGTATTTCTACTCCCCATTCCCATTCACCCCACATCTACCTCGATCAATTGGAAATTACAAGACGCAAGCACTTTAGAACAACCATCGGAGTAACAAAATATAAAATTATTCCTCCCTCGATCATGCTGCACATACGTTTCTCAAATCAACAATAAATTCTTTCTATTTTCGTTTAAGCTAACGGTACACCCTTACTTTCCTTCCATTTGGTTATCGGGCTGAGACCTGTTGTGCTCCGGTTTGGAAGGTTATTCTGATTGACTTTTTAGTGGCACTATCATCACGAATACCAGGTGGCGCGCCAAGCTTCAGTAGAGTAGCATTACTCTAAGCAGGGTCTTGTTCTGCATGCGCACCTTTTCTCTCAAGACAAAGTCGCTTGTGTTGACAGAATTAAAAAATAAAAATGAGAAACATGTTGTTTTATAATATTCTACGTGAGCAGTTTTAATAATTTCAGATTTCTGAATTAGAACCGATGTTAAGCCGCTGCCCCGAACGACATTTCATCTCATTGTATTATAATGGATACAAACGTTCGGGGGGAAATCGCTATTGTTGCTAAAAACATTGTCGGAAAAAAAGTTTGTGTTGAGAAATGATTAATTTACATTTAAAAAAATAATTGATTTATCCCAGTTGTTTTCACTAATATTCACAGGTCACTAAAAGATAGCTGTCTTAATTATTTCTTTGCCTACTTCTTCTCACCTGATCTGGCGAATTTATGTTAATTATTTTATTTTTTATTACCACCCCCACCCCATTACTGTAGTCTCTGTACTAAAGAATTAGTGAAGTGAAAAATAGTGAGGGGCACATTTTCACCAGTACCCCGGTATCGAATAATCGAGAGCTCGCGCCGGGAATCGAACCCGGGACCACCGAACCACAGTCAGTCGCAATACGTTTATACGTATATACGTCGTAATACAATTACGGCATTTCTCGATTGTCAAAAACATTTTTTCAATTCAAACTTCATGATAATGTTTCAGAAATTAATTCGCAATTCTATTTTGATTTTCAACCTGTTTGTTTTCGTAAAGTGTCGAAGGTTTGATACTCCTAATCTTCATTCTGATGGCACGAAAACTGTTCATTTCATCTGGCGAAGTATGACGTAGTCTCCGCCAAAACGTCAATCGGTGTATTTGCAAGGAACTCCTAATAGAAACCTTGCTTCAATTTCGAATTGTTAGATAACTTTTTTTTTTAAAAAATAAAACCGAGAAAGAATTATATTTTATCTTCGGCGCTCAGGAGGAACGAGACGGCGGTGCCATTATTCGTCCATGTAACTGTAGGCGATAAAATGGTCGACATTGGTTCTAAACAAAATTTTCGTTCAGAAACGAAATTAATGGTTTCGAAAAACAAGAGTGACGCTCACATTTTCCTCACCCACTGCCTGACGTCAGTCGTAACATTGCCGAAAAATGATTTAGGCTCGCCCTGAAGCGTGCCTGGCGTACGATACATTTTATTGCCCTATAATAGTTTTTCGGGATAGAAACGCCTCCATAACTCTCAGATCCTCCATAGTCTACTTTATGTGCTGTCCAAATTCGGGGGGTATTGGATATCTACCGTGTAGTCAAACAATGATTTCGGCAGACAGAAGGGCCAATTTGTAAGAAATATTGGTTTCATGTAATTATTACTCGAACAATGATATTCTCATCATGAATGATCGCTATATGGTGTTGTTATTTTTGTCTATTGGTAGTGTGTGCCCTGACAATGGACAAAAATAGCAAAAAAATTATGTTTTGACGTCTTTCTTTTTTATTATTACGAATTGTCATTGTTCTCAACATTTTATTCTTTTGACTTTTGGCCAATGGGAGCGCGGCGTTGGTATGGCATGTGAAAACCGTTAACATGAAGCGAAACATGTTCTTGGGAATTTAAAGCTGCAAGGTTCAAGGTAGTCATATAGAAATTTTTACGAGATTTGTTTAAATATTTTAGAAGTGATGATATAATATACAGGGTTTTGTCGGGCCACACTATAAAAAGCCTATCGCTATTGATTTATATGAAAGCGCCATCACTGGCGCTAAAAAGAACCAAATGTCTAGTAGATGGCAGCAACCTAAAAGAAGTTGTACCAAATGTTTGGATCATGCTATTAAAATATGTTTTTAAATTACGTGTGTAATTTTTAATTATATATCCAAACTACGTTTCCAATACACAATTGCTCGGGTGTCATGTATCTCCAAAAATAATCTTAAAAGTATAAGTGAAAATCTGTAAATTGCTATATTTTCAAATTTCAAATTTTGATATTAGCCAATACAATCCTCAACTCAAAAAAATGTGATGATTTTCGAAATTAAACTTGAAAATCGAGATTCTTACATTCGTTAAATAATTGAAATTCATAAAAGTATGTAAAATCTAGATGTCCGTTTTATTCTCTTATCCTTAAAAACGACAGTCCTGGGTAAGGTTTCTCGACGAATCTTCGGCGCGAAGAAAAATCTTCGGTGCCCTGTGATTGGATCACCAAATCAGTCAATCGCCGAAGATTCGTCGAGAACCCATACCCTGCAGTATTACCGTCTTAATTTTGTTTTGATGACACGCTACAGATCATACGCTTCAACCAGTCCGACCTCGCGCTCAGAAATTGATCGGGGTCAATCCCGACGAGACGTCAAAAGCCTCGACTCATTCCGACAGAACTACCAAAAATCCCCCCCCCACAGAGTGTCTGACGATCCTCACTTCCCCAATATTGCGTGACATTCTCATCATCCGATTCGCTGCAGACGAACCGTGAAAGCCCCGGCGACGTCGAGCGGGGTGAGGAGGAAATGATCGCTGAAATCAATTGAATCTGCATGAACGCCACACGATGCCTCTATATCATTTACCTCACAGCGCAATCAGTTCGGGACCACGCTGTACTCTGTAGAAGGGTAATGAAATGTCATGTCAAAAACTAGACGATCGTACTTCGTACATATGCTAATGTGTTTCTACGAATGCATTCGTTCGATCCGATCCCCTCTCTCGCCGGCGTCCGATTCGGATTGGGGTTACGGGTGAAAGAGCCGACTTTTGCTTCGTCACAATTGACAGTAAATTGGAATCATGAATAATGATTGTGAATCAGGGTGTTGCGCTGGTAACCAGCATTCCACTTGCATCATCCATGTGTATAAAATCTACGAAAGCAGATCGGACGGCCAAATAACGGACACTGCTCTCTACAGACTGAGTGGGAGTGGCACTGATTGGGGTCAAACTGTCCATCGATGCTCATTCAGCACGAAGATAGGAATTTCATTTTGAAACTCATTATTTTAGCTTGTGTCATTTGCAGGGTGTCCACAAACCTTATTGTGGTTCTGCTCATATAATCCTATTATAAAACAGAGATTATTATTTTATCGTCTCAACGTGCAAGTAATAATTGTTTTTAAATTAGTTTCACGGTTAATAAACTACGTTTTCCGCGAATCTTGTCGCCGTTATCCTGATTGCAGTCCTTCAATTTCTCCAGTTTTGTATATAAAACAGAGATTTTGATTTTCGGAGACAAACTCTCGAACGAGAAAACCAAATTGTATGAAATCATACATACCGTTAGTACATCACCACAATTCGCTAGCGACGGAATATCAGATCTCAATTTTTAAAATTACATAATAAAACAAGCATTACAAAATTTTGGATAATCTCCCTTTCGCTTCAAACTTAAAATATGGCGTCTCCACATCAAAAGCATGACGTCGTCGATTTCACGAGACAACCAAGTAAACCAGATAACAGTTCCAACCAAGTAAACCAGATAACAGTTCCAACCAAGTAAACCAGATAACAGTTCCAACCAAGTAAACCAGATTACAGTTCCAACCAAGCACACCATACAACATACTATTACCGGAATAATATTTTCAATATAAAAATAAAATAAAATAACATTATTAAAAATCATAAAACAATTAATTTTAATTGGTGGTTACTGTAAACCCAGGCAAAGCCGGGTAACATTCTTGTAATCCTATAAAACAAAGGTGGTGCTTCCTGTCTGTCTTTCGATTGCTCACCCAACGCCGTAACCCAGCGCCATGAAACTTACACTGAATGTTGTTCCGCAAATTTTTAAGATTATTGCAACTTTTTTCAGATCTATGTGTTGTTGCATTATAGACAGATATAGCGCTACGCTAATGGACATCGGCGTGTTACCACTCTGCCCTAGTGGTGGTGACATAATACTACATGAGGAGGGGGCGAAGTGCTTTTGCAAAGTGCTGTAAAAATTGTCGTAAAAAATGATGATATAGTTGTTAAATAGCTTTTCTGTTCTATGATCCCGAGGGGAGACGGATGTTTCGCTTCGTGCTCTATAAATGACTATAATCAATCAATCAAAATCGTCATTAAAAAATCGCTAGAATCCTGTTTTTCAGGAGCGCCGTTTCAGGACCATTGAAGAATATCGACAGTACAGTCTATTGTTTTCTGCTCATCGATCTACTATACCTGAACCGAACCAACTGATGTTCAAGAACGCCACCTGAGGAACTATTAACTTCGTGATTCACAGAGGGCTAGACGAGCTATTTTTTCTTCTAATACAGATCTGTAAATCCGTACGTACCCGAATTTCTCCAATTGTTCGAATCTCACAATTTCAAGTGAGATAGAAGTTGTCTTTAAAAATCGACATTGTTGCTGCATCGCACAATTGAAATTGTGGCAGTCTGTTTCGTGCGGAGTGGCGAAGCCAGATATGTGTTGCAAACGCTATTATACATGTAAATAGATAGACAGGCAATGGGAAGAAAGGAGGCGAGAGATGAAGGTGTAGATGGTGAAGAAAAAGAAGAAGAAGAGAAAAAAACATTTCTAAACGCTTTTGTCGACGACGCGCGAAATTTTTCCATGGCGTAATTAGACTGCATGTGCGAAGCCGAGTCGAAAGAATAAACAAGGTTTGCATCAATTTGGGCGAAAGCTCGTCGCTTTTCTCGCGAACATCGGGTGAATACGGAGAATTATTGTTTGACGGTTTGGCTTGCGATCGAAGACCCGCGCATGCGCACTGGAGTTTCCGATATGTCATCGAGAGATGGTAGACGATGGTTTGCTAAATCAACCCCTTTCCTCCTCCTCCCCCCACGCACAGATATACTAAAAAAATTGGGTTAATTTCTAGACTATAATTTGTACTGCGAAAGCAATATTGCATGTACATGTATCCTATATTATAAAACAGAAATTTTGATTTTCCTATCCGGAAACTAACTCACGAACGGCTCAATGAAGTTGAACGGCTCATAAAAATTAACATGCACTTAGTAAACCATCATAATTCGCTAGCGACGGAATTTCAGATCTCGATTTTCAATATTTCATAATAAAATAACCATTACCAAATTCTGGATAATCTCCCTTTCGCTTCAAACTTAAAAAATGACGCCTCCACATCAAAAGCATGACGTCGTCGATTTCACGAGACAACCAAGCAAACCACATAACAGTTCCAACCAAGCACACCATACCCTTTACTATTACCGGAATAATATTTTCAATTTAAAAATAAAATAAAATAACAATATTAAAAACATAAAATAACAATATTAAAAAACATAAAATAACAATATTAAAAAACGTAAAAAAATTAAATAGATATTTTAAAAATGATTCTTTTTCAATTTAACATAACAATTGTCAAATGATTGATTATCCAAATTTTTAAATATAAAGAAAACATGTTGAGGCACCACTGCATGACGTTATTATAGCACGTGAAAATTCGAATTTTTCATAATGTCAAAAATGTAATTGAATCCAAATTTCGTGTGCGTTTATCACGTGCTATCGTGTAAACGTAAAATAGCCGGTAAATTTAAACAATTATTCTTTTATTCCATTGGTGGTTACTGTAAACCCAGGCAAAGCCGGGTATCCTTCTAATATTAATATAATTTTAATTATTTTTTGTGAAACGCGTATATTATTTGGAATAACACAAAATGGCTCGGATCATCGAATAGATCCCGTTTATATGTAATTTCTATGATACATTATTTATCCGTGCTATTTGCATGATGATGTTTCACTTTTCATTGTAAGCAGCAAGTCCATTGCCATCACATGTGCTCTGTATAGAGTACATCTGTGTTTGGATTGTTATTTTATCGCATTTGCGATAGTTACCCCGTTTGAAGTTGGTATCGAACCTTTGAGATTCCCATCTGGGACCTCAGTTAAACTCTTCATATAAATACTATATATCATCTCTTATCAGGTGAATAACGGAGTTAATTCTCTTTAGTAACTGTACGAGTCTGTGTGCTTGAACATAGACAAGAGAATAATGGATATCCAAGTTCGGTTGAATTCTAAAATCGGATGAAGAGATTTATGAGCAATCGAATGCAAGTGTAACCTTTTGTATCGAGAAGAGATAAATCGATATGCATGAGCGCAAATATGAACCAAATACGAGTGCATGCACAGAATAATGTACAACAAAATAAAAGGATTGGTGGACTGCAATTCTTTATTTCTTGAAGATCAGAAGTAAACGTTGTTTATTGACGATCTTGTTACCGAATCTCGATTGCAGTCCACCAATCTTTTTATTTCCTTGTTATTACTACCATCAGCTTCATATCTACTATTTTGGATAATGAAATCCAATAAAAAATGATACGGAGTGGTAGCGCATTCTGAACTAGCCTGAAACTATTGAATACTAAGACGTCGAAGAGACACGCGAAGATGTTGCGGGTGTTCCTCCTATTGAATGGGACAACAGGTTTCGCGCGAGCAGAGATAGGGGTCGCTGTATTTGAACTAAGTTGATCGACTTTTTTGTTCTGAAGTTTGTGGATTTTTTGCATTTCGATATAAATTTTTCAGTTGGTGCCATGGAAATACCTGCAATTTGAAGCAGAGCAGATTAAAACTTCAGATACAGTGCGAAACAGACGAGTGTGGCACTCTTTGGGTTCTATTAATATTTAAGATACTGAAGAAAAGAACGCTCCTAAAAGTCTCTCCCTGGAGTTACGATTTTTCGATTTACACCTGAAATTCTTTTTAATTGGCATATCACCTGTACTCTGTGCAGTGTACTCTTGTACTTAGAATTTTAATTTATTGCATTTTCCTTCAATGTGTTCATGATCGGCTCCTTAGGCTCTTAAGGAACCGATCTTGACCACATCGCAAACCTCGCGAAAATAAATTTTCATCGATATCATGTAAGGCTAATGATACATCATTTTATTTTGAGATATGTGGAATTCTTATAAAGGAGACGCCATTTTGTTAATGGAAATTACAATTACAATTTTTACCCACAAGCAGCCCCCAAGAGAGGGGGCCTATAACGGGGGTCGAAAAACCAGTTGGGGACAGTCGGGGGTCGAAAAACCAGTTGGGGACAGTTGGGGGTCGAAAAACCAGTTGGGGACAGTTGGGGGTCAAAAGACCAGTTGAGGCTCTGTCAGACCATTCCACTGTCTACAATGTGGTACCCAAGTACGAAATGGTTGATGAATTCGAGATAAGCTGTAGGAAATAAACGATATGCTCTCCCCTTACTTATTGAAGTTCCGAAAAGACAATTTCAAGGAAGCGTTTGTTTCAAATCGGAAGTGATAATTGAAAAACGTCGTCCCAGTGTGTTATCCCTAAATATAGTCGTGTAACGGGGAATACGTGACTAGCGACAGAATTGCGTGACAAGCTCTCGAAATGCCAACATCGGTGTTTCCCCCCGCCATTCTCGCTCTACACAAACCGTTTCCGGATTGTCGCTTCAACAGCCGGAAACGAACACCACTTTTCGACACGTGACTCTGACTCGCTGAAGCAGCGGATGGAGAGAGAGAGAGAGCGAGCAGCGACACGGCAAGACATGACAGAGATGTTCCGGCAACCTTTCTAGGAGTTTCTCCTCCCCTCCCACTACCCCAACCCCAAACCCCCAAACCCCCAAAAAACCACCACCACCAAAACGGAACGATGCTAGAATGTCGTGTTTGCGTTGCGCCTATTGTAACGTGCAACTGAAGTTCTAGGTTCGTATGCAACCTAGACGGTTGTGATTTGGGCAACTTCTCCTTCCTGATCATCCTTTGTAGATATCCTTCTTCTTCTCAGCCTCCGGAGATCCGGGATAAGTCTTGAGCCCATTGCCGACCGTGAGTGTGGTGCGTCATCTTTTTCTTGCGTGTTTCTTCTTGCTAGACGTTTGCTTTCATTAAAATGCATGTACGAAGATTAAGTTTCATTTGAAGAACCTCGGTGAAAAGTTGTTTTAAATACAGTTTCCACAATCTTCAGATGTTAATAAAGCATATGCGAATTTATAAAGGGTTCGCAATGGGAATTAATTAGTGGACGCACTTTAGATCACAAACTGGTTTACCAACATAGGGTTTTTTTACCATTTCTTGGAATCAATCTGACACTAATTAATTTCGGATTCACTCATTTTAGGAGAACATCAATTTTTTAACCTATCTCCAGTTATGGTTCTTTGGAGGAGAAATACCGTTGAAACCATCTCAGCCGGAAAACAATGACTCAGATGTTGATTGAAGCGTCGGTATCCATTTAGATCAATGGGATCTAATACCTGGGTTGAACAATGAGATCCGGATTTTTTCTGATCTTACACAACACCCAGAATTAAAAATTCTTAAAAAGGTTATTGCACATTATACACAACAAGCGGGTAAGCCCGTCTCAAGGACGGGAACACAGTGATTCGTTGATTTTGGGTAATATCGAGGTTTTGTGAGGCCCTTTTTTAAGCTCTTTTAGAAGTGCTTTAAGCGCTTTTAATTGTGATTTAAGCGATTTTTGAAGTGCTTTAAGCGCTCTTAAAAATTGTTAATATCTGAAACAGATGAACCATCATTGAGCCTTTTTCGTGGATTCTCAGATGCTGATATTGTGGACTCTGAGGCGACCATAAATCGAAGATACTCGAGTCCTCATGACGAATTCATGACGAAAATGCTCTTTTCCCTCAAAACCATCGATTGAGCAGAATTGTTGATTGTGCGCATGCACAGATGACGTAATTTGATGTTGAGAATCAAATTTGAAAGTCCAATATGTAACTGCTGCACAAAAAATGACAATTGAATCTTGAATTCGGTGTTGTGTGGACGATATACTCAGCAAAGTCACACAAAGACTTGGTGCAATTAATTTTGGGACTAATGCCCGTATTCACGGTGTTAGAATAAATGAGATGAGACCGCGTTTTCTGTGTTGCCGCTCTTTTACGTATTCACG